>JAMDHV010000190.1:0-24591 GCA_029717575.1 Peribolospora kevripleyi
GTCGACCTGCGTGTAGTTGCCCTCGGAGACTTGTTTGGAGCCCCACCAGTACGCGAAAGAGTAGATAAAGTAAGACACGCTGAGCGCAGAGGCGAGCCAAACGTTGCCGTAGATGATGTGCCGAAGCAACTCCTTGTATGGGCGCTCGAGGCTCTCTCGGAATAGACGGCTCACGTCGTCCTCCCTGCCCAAGGATGCCACAGTGCGGATGGAGGAAACCCTCATCGCAGGTCTGGCCGGATGTTGTGGATCTGCGTCGGGGAGGAAGGCGGAATCGAGTCTTGCACCTACCCTCACCGATGTTGTCGCGCTCGACCTGAGACTGAGACCAACCCCAGCACTGCAATCGTACGGTTGTTCATGCTCACCGATCCTGTCTTTTCTGCCTTTTGTCTCACCTTCCCGTCCCTTGACGTTGTCGACCGACACCACCTACACTGGGGTCGCCTGGCAGCACGCGAGGCCAGCGCTCGCCAGCAAGATATATAGCTCTTCCTCGCCGAGCGCTCTGGCTGACTTCCACCATCTCTTTAGCTGACGAACTTCGACACCGACAAGAGCATCGACAACACCTTGTCCATGGACGAACCTCTCACTCTTTTCGCTCTCCCCTATCCCGGAAACTCGCAACAATGATCATGCGGTGCACGGCCTTCTTCGTCGCTCTTCCGCTTGCCATTGCCTCCGCGAGCGCCACGCCCGTGAAGGGCCCTGCAGAGCGAGGTGATGACAGCGCCCTTGTGCGGCGCAGCTGGGCCTTGGGCGACGCCGGTTCGGGCTCGGATGGCCTTGACGTCTCCAAGCGGCAGGAAGAGTTCCGCCACGGCTTCTGTCCTCATGGCTTCTACAAGCGGGAGGACGAGGCTCCCACCGCCGTCGAGCGTGGTGGCGGCTTTGATGGCTTCGGCTTTGGCAAAGGTTTCGGCTTCGGCGATGGCTTCTACAAGCGCGACGCCGAAGTCGAGGAGAATGCCAAACGTGGCGATGGCTTGGGCTTCGGCTTCGGCAAAGGTTTCGACGGCTTCCGCGACGGCTTCCATCGTGGCTTCTACAAGCGGGAGGAGGAGGCACCCAACGCCGTCGAGCGTGATGGCGGATTCGATGGAGGCTTTGATGGCTTCGGCTTCGGCAAGGGTTTCGGCTTCGACGGCGGCTTTGATGGAGGTTTTGATGGCTTCCGCCACGGCTTCCGTCCTCATGGCTTCGACAAGCGGGAGGACGAGGCTCCTAACGCATGATCTGACGAGGCGTCCCAGAAAAGAATACTATTACAGAATATTAGTGATGTAACACGTCCTAAATTCTAAAAAGTAATAAAAATAATCCGAGGAATATGTGAAGAGGGGGTGTGTGAGTAACGACGATGCGACCGACCATGTTGTAGGCCACCTCGTGCATGAAATGAATCTGTCGAAAACTTTTTATGCGTCTGCCTGTCGCTCATCCCTGGTCGTTCTTCGCGGCGCATCGAATGGCGATGAGATGATGCCAAGTGCGCTGTCGGCGATTCCGAGGCTGCACAGCAACGTCTCTGTACCGCCGTGACGAGCTTGCCCGAGCGGTGATGGCGGTGGAGAAGAGAAATGGGGGTCTACCACCACCTTGACGCCCTTTCTTCTTTTCTATTCGCCGCACTCGACTCGGGTACTCGAACGCGCGCGCCCCGCCGCAGCCGCAGCCGCAGCCGCAGCCGCGCGTTTGGCCGAGCCAAGCACGTCGGTCAAGTCGCCTCGCCGACGGACGACTCGCCGACGACGCTTTCGCCTTTCTCTTTCGCTTTCGCTTTTACTTTTCCACATCGCCGCCCTTTCTCTTTCTTTCTCTTTCTTTCTCCGTCCATCTCCATCTCCATCTCCATCCATCGCCATCGATCGCCCTTCTCCCTTCTTCCTTCCACCCCCACCCTTGTCTCATTTCACCTCATCATCTCACCTCATCTCATCTCCCGTCTCTCCCTCCCCCTCCATCTTGCTTGCCCGCTTCCCTTCCCCTTCCCCTTTTGCCTTGCTTGCTCTTTCCCTTTCCCTTTCCCTTTCCCTTCCCCATCCCCATCCCCATCCCCATCCCCCTTTTTCCACTCTTCACCATCCCCTTCTCGCTCGAGCTCCCCCAGGCGGGGTCTCGACCACCGAACCGACTCCGTTCACGTCTTTCCTCTTCTACCCCCCGCACTCGGCCTCCGCCAGCCGGCCAAACGATACGATACGATCCGATCCGGGTCGACCCGCTCGAGACAGAGACAGACTGACGACGACGCGGCTGGCAGTCATCATCATCCTCTAGACGCGCCCTGAGTCCGGCGTAGGCGTAGCACAAGCTATCTCGTATACCATCCTCAATTCACACCAGCCGCACTGTTCAGTTCACCCCTCTGCTAGTTACTTTGGCCGGCCCTTCTCTTGCCTACCCCTCCTTGGCGTCGCCTCGCCCCTCCAACGGCGCTCAACGCACTCGCAATCTAATCGCTATCTCCCTTGGACCTCTCTTCCGGACATGACTTCTCCTCGCAACTTGGCCGACGGCAAGCCAGCCGGCGCTCCTTCTGGCACCACTACCCCGCCTGTCGGCGCTGGCCTCTTTTCCAAAAGGTGAGTGAGTGAGTGAGGGAGTGAAGCCACGACGAGCCTTCTGCGCATACACGCTCTGCGTAGACACAAATCCCGTCAGACGACTTCAGAGCCTGCTCAACAATTTGCTTCTCCCTCATCACTTCCTTCCAGAGCTCGCCAGATTCAGGAAGAAGAGGGCGTAACCCCGGCGCCTTACCGCCCTCCGGCCTTGCGCGAACACGCTTCTCACCCGCCTTCGCCCTCCAGCACTCCGACGCCCCCGCTTCCTTCCGATCACCCCTCTGGCGACCCGCCGCGCCTGACAAGAGGCAGGGCTCGTGCAGGGACCATGCCTTCCAACCTCGCCCTCGCCGCCCAACGTTACTCCTCCCCACTCGTCTCCACCATCCGCGACTCGGGTTCCGAGCTCGATTCCAGCTCTGACCTGGATGCCGCCAGCAGCGCCGGCGTTGCCGACTTTCTCGGACGCTCTCGTGCTTCCTCCAACGCCTCTGCCTTTAATCCATCTCCTTACGGCGGCTTCGGCACTTCCACTCTCGCTGGCATGCCCTCCTCCCGCCCAGGCTTGCCCCCGCCCGGTCTCGCTGGCACTTCCATCAGCACTCGTCTCCGCTCCGGTTCGCTCAACCTGCCCGCCTCGGGCCTCTCCAACCCCTTCGGCCCCTCCATCTTTTCTTCCGGCTGGCTCGCCAACACCGGCAGACCTGGCGCCTCCTCCAATTCCAGTCTCGCCCACCTCGCCACCGTCGAGGGTTCGATCCACTCCAATGAGAGCATAGGCGACACGGATCAGCACGTCCGCACGCTAGACTACCTCGGTTTGGACGACTCGCTTTCTTCGTCCGGTTCGCTCGCCGCACAGTTTCAACAACACCAATCCAACCCCTCTCCCGCGTCGTCCATTCCTCAGCGACTGCGCGCCAACACCCTCGCCAGCAGCGCTCGCCCTCGTCCCAGTCCGTTCAGTAGGACTAGGAGCAGTAGCTTCCTCCCTAACCCCCCGGACGAGCTCCCTGGCTACGCCGAGGGAGGTCCCACCGTTCCCGACGATATGCCTTCCAGAGCGCACAGCGGCGGTTATCGCGGCGTGCAAGGCGAGGTCGACTACGAGGCCCTCCTGGCCGCTGGCGTGGCCGGCCTACCCTACGCCAGCACCCTCCCGCGCAGTTTCTCCCACCAGAGCCGCCTGTCGCAGCAATTGGCAGCCGCCATGGCTGTCGCCAGCGCTCCCCTCGGCACCACCCACTCCGGCACCTCTTCGCCCGGCGGAGGCGTTTCTGACGCGTCGTCCGCCAACGTCGCTGCCGCCGTCGCTGCTGCCGCCGCCGCCGCGCACCGACCTCGCGCGATTAGCGTCGGCGTCCTCGAAGGCCCTCAGCAGCTTTACCTCCGTCGCGTTCAGCAACAACTCGATGCCGCCTTCGGTGTGGCACCGTCATCTGGCCTGCAGAACGAGTACGAGTACGAGTATGACGCCGATCGCTCCCTTCCTCCCTCGTCCGATCGTGACATCGGAGGGGCCAGACCAGGCCAGCCAGGTCCGGCCGGTGCCACGGGCGGCAGCAGCCTTTCGCGCCCTAGGAGCGAGAAGGATCTCGCGCGTATGGCGGCTCGCATCGCCGCTGCCTCGGCCGACCCGGGTGCGCTGATGAACGGAAACGGAGGATCTGAAACAGCTCCTGCCAGCGCCGGAATCGGCGGCCTTCCTTCTTCGCACGGCGGCTACTTTTCTGGGTCGTACTCACAGCAGCAGCACCAACCGCAGGCGAGCGCGGGAGCTAGGATGAACAAGACGCAATCGGCCGGCGCGGCCATGTCCGGGGTGGGCGGTGGCGGCGGCGGCGGCGGAGGCCAACCTCCTTCGAGAAGTCTGTGGATCGGCAACTTGGATCCCACTACCTCTGCGCAAGAACTCATGCAAGTTTTCGCTCCCTACGGCGCCATTGAGAGCCTGAGACTATTGCCGGACAAAGTGAGGAGGCGAAGCGGTTATAGCCTTTGCGACGCTCTGTTTCTCTAACCGTATGTCCCTTTCTTACCTGCAGGAGTGTGGCTTCGTCAACTTTGTCGAGATGAGCGACGCCATACGTGCTCGCGACGACGTGCTCAACCGTCTGGGAGGCAAGATCAGTGCCAACGCTACGGGACCGAACGGCACCGTTCGCATCGGGTTTGGAAAGGTGGACTCGGCTCCCGTGCCTCACACGCCTGGCTCTTCGCTCGCCTACGGCGGCCCGGTTGCACAGGGTAGCCCCGCTCGCGGATTCACCTCGCCTCCGTCCAAGGGCACCGTCGGCAACGTCGGTGAAGTGGTGGGCACGCCCGGCGAGACGCCCAGTCAGCCGACCAGGGCGCTCTGGATTGGCAGCATCCCCAGCAGCACGACGCCCAGCACGCTCCTTTCCATCTTTAGTCCCTTCGGACCCATCGAGAGCGCCAGGGTGCTCACGCACAAGAACTGCGGGTTCGTCAACTTTGAGCGCGTCGATGACGCCGTGCGGGCGCGCAAAGCGCTCAATGGCCGCGACGTGCTCGGCTCAGAGGTTGGCACCGTCCGTATCGGGTTCGCAAAGGTGCCGGTCAAGGGCGCTGATTCGCCTGCGTCGTCCAAGGCCGATGTTGGCAAGGTCGCTGGAGACCAGCCCTCGCCGACCAGCCTGGCGGCGGCGATGGAGGCGTTGCGATCCTTGCAGGGCTCGTCGGCCGTACCCATTGATCAACAGCTGCTGAGCGGCAACGTGGAAAATTTCCGCTCCAACATGATGATCAACCTCTTGTCGAATCAAAACGGCGGTGCGGCCGCCCCGGCTTTTGCCGCTAACGGCTTCTCACCCTCCGCCGGAGCCGCGGCCGCCGCTCAGGCTCTCATGGCCGCCGTGGACAGCAAGAAGGGCCTGGTCGCTGTCGGCAGCGACAAAGGCGGTGTGCCTCTGCCGCCTGAGCTCGTCCCGACTGACTCGATCTCGGATCAGCAGCTGCTCATGAAGGAGCTCAGCGAAGGAAGTGCCGACCTCGAAGCCGACGTCGAGAGCGTGGCCGAGCCACGCCCGCCCGTCTCTTACTATACGTCGGTGCCGCTCGTGTCCGACGTGAACCAGAACCGACGGTTTGATGCGACCAAGCTCCGGGAGATGCGCAAACGGATCGATTCCGGTCAGCTCTCGCAACGCGAGGTGGACGGCCTGGCGGACGACCTCCTGGACGAGTGCACGGAGTTGTCGAGCGACTACATCGGCAACACCGTCATCCAGAAGCTGTTCGAACGCTGCTCGTCTCCGGTCAAGCTCAAAATGCTCGAACGCATCGCACCGCACCTCGCCATGATCGGTATTCACAAGAACGGGACCTGGGCAGCGCAGAAGATCATCGACTGCGCCAAGGAGCCGGACCAGATCGCACTGGTCAATCAAAACCTTCGGCCGTACGTACCGCCGTTGCTGCTCGATCAGTTCGGCAACTATGTCGTCCAATGCGCTCTCCCATACAAGTCGCCGGTCAACGATTTCATTTTCGACGCCATGGTCGACCGCACGTGGGAGATCGCCCAGGGCCGCTTCGGCGCCAGGAGCATGCGCGCCTGCCTCGAAAGCTCGCATGTCAGCAAGCGCCAACAGAAGCGGATCGCCATCTCCATCATCCTCAACTCGATCCCACTCGCCACGAGCCCCAACGGCGCGCTCTTGCTCACCTGGCTTCTCGACACGTCCGGACTGCCTAACCGCTACCGTCTGCTTGCACCGCGCTTCGCCCCACACCTCTCTCACCTTTGCACCCACAAGCTTGCGAGCCTGACCGTGCTGCGCATCGTCAACCAAAAGTCGGACCCCGATGCGTCCAAGATAATTCTCAAGGCTCTCTTCGACTCTCCCCAGGACTCGGTCCTCTCCGAGGTTCTCAGCGACCAGGTACACGGCATCAATCTCGTTCAAAAGATCCTCGAGCGCGCCGACCCCGCGGAAAAGCCTCGGATGGTCGAAGCTGTGAAGCGCGTGTTGACGGGAGAACTCAAAGCCACCGGCGTGCCGGCTTACCGTCGCCTCGTCGAGGAGGTCGGCCTACCGGTCTCCAACCCTCCGACGATGTCCGGCGGCCTTGGCGGTGGGCTCGGAGCGCCCATGCCGCCTTTCACCGGCGCCCCTAATCCGTACGGCCCTTCTCCCGACCTCGCATCGCTCATGGCCGCCATGCAGCTTCAGGTGGCCTCGGCTAACATGCTTCACCAACACCAACACCAAGCTGCGACGTCCGCCGGTCACCAGGGACCGCCTCCACCAGCGATCTCCGGTCTCCCTGGCCTTCAAGGTGGAGGTGGGCCCATGTCTCAGACGGGCGCTCCTGGCTTTGGCAGTCCGCTGCGCATCTCCACCTCCACTTCCAACATGCCGTACGCCGCCGGGAGCTTGGCCAGCCCGCAGAGCGACCCGTACAATCCGTTCATGAACCGGGGTCCGGCAAGTCCGGACGGGACGAGCTCCGTGCGAAGCCCTCAGACTCCCAGAGGTGGTAGTGGTGGTGGTGCCCTTGGGCCCGGCGGTGGAGGCGGTGGAGGCGGTGTAGGCAGGCGTCGTGGCGCCGCCGGCGCGCCCGCAAATTCCACTCCCCGCACTTTTGGAGCAGGCGGCGAGCTCGGCTCGCCACAGGCGGCCGGCGCAGGCGCAGGCGCAGCAGCAGCGTACACGGCTGTGCCTCCGGCGTCGATGGACGCTAGCATTTATGGATCCTTCCTGCAGGGGCAGAGCCTCGGCTATCCCATCCCCGGCCAGCAGACATACCCTTAGCTTAGCTTAGCGTTAGCGTGGCTGCGGTGCGCGCTTCTTGCTCCATTCCATGGACTAGCATCCTCCATCCCCTTTTTCCCACCACGTTGGCTTGGCGTACCTACCTACCTACCCCTCTCAAAAAGGTTTCGAGGCGGTCCGCAGCTGCGCTCGCGACGCCTCTTCGTCTTTCCCCCGCGTCCAGTCCGAAGATCTGCCGGCTTACAATGCGTCCATCCATCCAACCATCCATCATCATCATCGTCGTCATCATCATCATCTAACGATTCCCGCCTTTATTCTCAGATTCTCGATTTCGCTCCGCTCGTCTTCAAATATTTCCGTCCACTGCCATGTCTCGCTCGCTCTCTCCTCCGGTTCGAATATTTGTCCAGAAGCTACCTAACTTCGGTGTATGATTGCAGAGGGCACGGTTATCGTCGTCGCTACTGCGCTCTTTCTTCTTCCGGCTCGAAATGTCATACAAATGCCTCATCCTCGAACATGATTATCCAGATACCGAGTGTGCCGCGCCGACTGCGAAAAAAAGATAGTGTAACGGGGCGTTCACCGCCCCTGCCCGTTCGTTTACGCGAGTCCTGTCCGAGACTTGAAGGTACCGCTGGCGCCGATGCCTATGCCGATGCCAGGCAAGGGCGGTGGTGGACCGACGACCTTTTCCACATCCACCTGCACACCGACCACAGCTAGGATCCTAACATAGTCTTCCACCACACTGTCGTACGTCTCGGCTAGCTTTTGGATGCGCTCCTCTTTCGGTAACTGCGTTAGGACGTCCCTGTTGAAGCGGAAAAGACGTTCTTTGACCTGGCCCGGGCCCAAACAAACAAGTGAGGAAGGAAAGAGGGATGGATGGATTAGCACGCCGATCGCCGATCGCCGATCGGAGAACAAGATCCAGGCCGAAAAGGGTCTCTTCCAGGCGAGCCGACGCCGTTTTTTTCCAGCTCACCTGCAAACGGTATGCTCGAAGTTGGCGGTCGTCGGCAGTGTCCAGCCCGCGGAGAAGGAGCATTTCGATCAAGCGGTGGAATTGACGCTGCCAGAGTTCAGATGAATGACATGGCCAGACAGCGGATCAGCTCGCGACTCTTTGGACGAGTGGCATCAAGACCGATTAGGACTCTTCCTCACCGCGGCCAATTTGTATTCCTTCCTCGTCTTCTCCATCCACGTCTTGTCGACCGGCGCCCGCAAGCCGCTTTTCGCGCCCTTTTCTTCTTCTTGTTCTACGAGGCCGCCAGGGCGGAGGAGCATGGAAAGGTCGTTGACATCGCGTAGATCTTCGAAAATTTCTGAAGGGTCTTCGACGGTAAGTTCGGAAACAGAAGCTCGATTGAGGATATAGGTGAAGACGTGCCCGTATAGGGACGCTGGAGAGACGGGACGTGTGCCAAAGGACCGAGGTCTGGTCAGACGAGCAAAAGCGGGAGACGAGACGACCACATTGAGGCCAAAATGCGCGCTCACAGCCATGACCTTGGCGTTGATACGGGGGCAAGATGACGAATTGACTGGGAAAAGACGGATTGCGCAAGTTAGCCAATCACACGCTCCTTCCGGGTTTCCCAGGCCTCGGCTCTCACCTGAGCCGCATCCGCTGTGAATCGGGCCAGCACCAAAAGGGGAACAAACTGGTATAGCCGACAAAGTGGTAGATGAAGACGGGTTCGCCGTTCGGCCCGGTCTCGGAAGTTCGTTGACGCTCGTACCTAGCGAAACGGTGGGGCAGCACAGCGGCAGAGGCGGCGGGCGGTCAGACGACCCCAGAGCGTCGTTGGAAAAAAAAAGCGCTTACAGAGTGACAAATTCCCAATTCTCCTCGTCCTCTTGAATGTAGCTCGCCCCTTCGATGTAGAGCAAAGCGAAGACTGGAAGGAAGAGGCGCATGAGCACGAGAGCGGAGCCATGACGGGCTGGCAAGAGGACTCACTCTGCATGCGCCGGTGGTATTCGCGGAACCCTTTGGTGTCCCATGTCGCCTTCACACGGTGAAAAAATGGAGTATAAAGTGACCGACGTCAGGCCATGGGCGAGAGACGTGATCCATCTGTGTCGCAGAAGCGGCAGACGAAAAAGCGATCGTGCACTCACCCTATACAACTCGAACACTCTCTCACCCTCTTCCTCTTTCAACTTTGCCGATCCATTCACCGCCCTCTCCCCCACGGCATCCTTGTTCCTCTCCCTGCCCTTGCCCTTCCCCTTTGCGGCCGAGGACGGTCGAGTGTAGGACGCGATGCGTTCACCTAAGGGACGGAAGGACGCGGCGTCATCGGCGACACGGGAGGCGAAGGCCGAGGCGGATTTGGTGTAGTCTGCATGACGAGGGACGGACGGACGGGTACGAGGTTGGATGAGCTGTCGCCTTGGATGCATTCGCAAAGCCAACGAACGACTCTTGCAAAAGACGGCGCTCACCGGGAGGAATAAACTTGAAAAGCGTCCCCTCCACATCATCCACCTTTGCCGTCGTCGTTTCATTCTTCGCCTTGTAAGACACGTCAACGTACTGCGCCAAGCTACCGGAGGCGAAGTATAGCTGGAAGGAGGAGGAGCATAAAAATCGGCGCGGGGGCGGAGAAAAATGGACGTTCAAACCTGACCGACAGACGAGACGAGACAGACAGACACTTCGGAGACAGCACCTGCGTCCACTCGGGGCCCCCAACCCCAACCCCAAGGGCGCCAACGATATGCTCACGGCTCACCTTGATAGACAACCCACGGTAACCGTACAGAGTTTCCGACTCTCCAAAAATGGGATACGTGAATTCGGGATGAAAAGTTTGCATCTCCTCTCCATCTGACTCTGACTTGTCGCCTTCCCTCCGAACTATCGTTGAACGCGAGGGAGGAGGAGGGAAGAGAAGAAAGGCAAGGTAGGGCGTGTCGCGCGGGTTAACGTGCATGGAGGGTTCGAAAAAGACGCGCCGCGCCGTCAGCCCAATCAATGACTTGTCCTTGCCCTTCCGAGAAAAAAGCGACTTACCGAGCTTAATCTCCAACGCTTCGTTCGAGCTGGTCGCCCATTCTGCCGCTGCCGCCATGTTGCTTTTTATCGACGTACGGGAGGGGAGAAGTATGGACGTGGGGGAGAGCTACGCTACGATCGACGCGGTCCTGGATGAAGATGGGGAAGGACCGCCGCAGCGCGTAAAGGACGGCGCGCGACGCGTCTCTCTCTCGCCACTTCGGTGGACCGATCGCAAGGAGAATAGCGGCAGAATAATGTGTGATGAGGCTGACATTGGTACTGGAGAGGTTGTAGGTTACAGTACTCGAGCGCCCGAGGAACCAAAAGACTTTGGAAGCCTTCCACGGGCTAGTAGTGACAGGGGGTGATGGCGGGAACGGAGGCCTACAAAAACAAACCATATCTGAGCTGGGGTGATGGTGTGAGTGGGGAGGGTTACAATGTGATCAATGTGATGGTGACGGACGGAGAAGCGAATTGGAGCGAAGAGTGATACAAACGAATCGAGGGCGGGGAGAAAGCAAACGGATGCTACTGGGAAGAGGGTGAAGGGCCGCTCAAGATGGGAAGGAGATGAGCGGAGAAGGCGATACAAAGGTCGGCATCGCATGCGAAGGCGAAAGCAATGCGCGAGCCAAGGCGAGAATGCAAACTGGGCCAAGCGGCGGAGGGTGAGACGACGGGCACGGGCTGGAAAGGAAAAGGATGGGATGAAAGAAAAGTGCAAGGGGAAGGGAAGCGCCCATTCAACGAATTCGGGAGAAACCGGCATCTAATAAGTGGCTTGAAATCAGATCGTCGCACCGCCGCACCAATGCTTCACGACCTGGGTCGAAAGCGGCGGCTGGACCGCTGCGGTTTGCACGCGGTGCGACCTGGCCAAGTCAAGCTCTGCTAGATCGAAACTGTCCATCATGGACCGAGGTCGACGCCTCCATACCGCCGGAGAAGGGTCAGAGGGCTGGGAGCCTATGCGAGCGTCTGTGAAACGCAGAGGGGACGTGAAGAAGCCAGGAAGGCTGCTCGCACAGTCGGCGTGAGCCCTCGTCTGGGACGTCCATTCACGGACGACAGACCGGCGCGAATGCGAGCGCACGGCCTGTGATTGGGGAAAGGAGAACGTGTGGAGAGAGTCTGGCTCGAGCTCGCCAGCACCGTGTCCGTGCGGTTCGATCGACGAGTCTGGCCGGTCCAGGAGTCCGGCTCCTTGTTCCACAAAGGCAAGGTCTTGACGAATGGCCTTGAACGTTTCGGGGCCATGTCTCCCGACACTCCCATCGTCCATCTCACGGTCGAACCGGTACGGCGACGAGGGAGGCGTCCAAAGGAAATCGAGCGATACTGCCTCGGTCGAATGTGTGCCCTCGAGGCTGTGAGACAAGCTCGGCGGCACGGAGAGGGAGGCGCATGTGGAGGACGAGGAGCCGCTAAGACAAAAGGAACAAGAGCACGGGCCGTCTGCAGATCGGTGGGTAGGGTACGTCAAGAGATTGGATGAGGAGAGCGGCCGTCGTGACATCTTCTTTGCCGATTCGGCGTCGCCAAACTCGGCCAAGGCGGCCACATCTGGAGGGAGGTCGAGCCAAAGCGGCCATTGGAAGGTGGACGTGGGCAAAGTTGTGCTGAGCGGCCCTCCGAAAAGCATTGACGTTGACGGCGATGAGACTTGAAAGGAGGGCTGGACGGGCGAGATGAAAGGGGAGAAGCACGTGTCGCTCGGCCGACGCGAGCGGCTGCCGAGGGCGAGTGGTGACGGGCGCCGCGAGGGGGGGAGGAAACTAAGGCCGTCGTCGCCAGCTGGGGAGACGAGTTGGAGTGCAGTGGCCTTGGGACGAATTTCGTCACCGGCCGAAGAAACGACATCGACCAGCTGATCTTGATGCTCCCGCGCCGCCGCTTCAATCTCGTCGACGTCCGAATCCTCCTCCGAGTCGCTCTTCTCTGGATCAGACTCGGGGAGCGACAGTTCACAACAAAACAGGAGGCCTTCTTCTGCGTCCCGTGCGTCGGCGAAAGCATTCATCTCCGGGCGGGGGGTCCAAACGGAAGGACAAGCTGACAGCCGTCGTTCTGCAACATCTGCGAGAGTGGTCGGGAACAACGGTGATGACTCCTCGTCGTCCGAAGAGGACTCATCGGACGGCGAGTCAGGTAAAGCGACCGTTGCTGCTTCCAAGTCCGATTCGGAGTCCGAGTCCGGGCGGGGGGTCCAAACCGAAGGACAAGCTGACAGCCGTCGTTCTGCAACATCTGCGAGAGTGGTCGGGAACAACGGTGACGACTCCTCGTCGTCCGAAGAGGACCCATCAGACGGCGAGTCAGGTAAAGCGACCGCTGCTGCTTCCAAGTCCGATTCGTCGCCCGATTCGTCGTCCGAGTCCGGGAGAGCGATGTCGATGGGGTCGACAGCGGCGGGGAGATGGGAAGCGCTGGCGAATGGGAACGAGTGCGCTTCCAAACCAGCCGTCTCGAGCTCAGGCCGGGATCGGTGCTTTCCGTCTCCACCCTCCCTCGTCCTCTCAGCGGCCTCAGATGCCGTCGCCTTGCGCCACTGCAATCCCACCCATCCCTCCTCGCCATCCTCGCCCTCTTCTGCGACGCTCATATCCACGTCCATCTCCACCTCCACCTCCACCTCCGCCATCTCCATCTCCACCTCCGCGTCCTCCTCATCGCTCAAGCCGTCCAAGACTTGCTCGAGCCACCTGGCTTCGTCGTCCTTGTGCTCATCCGCCTCGATCACGTCCGGCGGGGCTTGTTGGACTTGGATGGCGGATTCCAATGTCGAAGCCAAGGCTCTCTCCCTCTCCCTTTCTCTTTTTTCGAGCTCCAAACTGCTAGTCATCGCATTCCTCACCAACACCATCCTCCTCAGTTCGTCTTCTCTGAGCGGCATCGGCGGCGTCGGGTCGGAAGGCGAAGAAGAGGCGGGGGAGGATCGAGGAGCATCGTCGACGGGATCGGGGGAGGGGTGACCGAGCTTGCGCATGGCTATGGCGCGAAGATGAGCGAGGGAGGGAAAGGAGGAGAGAGTGGTGGGCACGAGCCGCGGAGACGGCGAGCTGGCCGGATCTGGCAACGAGGTGAGGCCGGTCGACGCGGAGAAGGAGTCGGGGTCGTGATCGGACCGTTTTGGGGAGGGAGTCGAGTGGAGGTGTGATGTGGATGTCTGAGTGGGAGGGGCCATAGGAGACGACGGCGGGGGAGTGTCGGTAAGGGTGGTGGCGAGGGAGGGAGGGCCGGACTGGTAGCCCGGCGAGGGTGGTTCTGGAGGATCATCGGCGAGAACGTCGCGGGCGGTGGGGACGACACGAAAGAGCCTACGAAAGGGGTCCATGTCGAAAGAGCGGTGTGGAGTTGGTGGAGAGAGAGAGAGAGGCGAGGCGGACGTGGCCGACGGTGCAAGGTCGGGTCGAGCGAGACAGGGGGACACGTTTTGCGGTGGAAGCAAGCGAGATGGAGGGACCGACTACACTTTGCGGGCGAGTAAAACGGGCGAGAGGGACGTCGGTCGGTGGATGTCGAGATCGACCGACGCACGCGAAGGTCAAGGCGCACGGCGTCGTCCAAGCAAGCACACCCGGATCGCCGACAAGATGGGGCAAGTCGGCCGAGTCGGGAGTCGGTGATGAGACAAGACGAGAACAGAACTTGGGGGATCGGAGCGAGACAGAGGGGAAGGGAGAGACTCTCCCGGATGCGTCGGGCAGTTGGCCGATGAGCGATGAAAGAGGGTTAAAGGGAAAGGGGGAGCGGAGGGTGTACTGTACTGTATACTGTATACTGTACTACGCGAACGACGAGACAAGACAAGACAAGACAAGACAGGGGCACGCAGTTAGTGTATCTACTCCGACAGAGGGAGGGAGTGGATAGCCAATGCTTGCGAGTCAGGCAAGTCAGGCAAGTCAAGGCGACGCGACGACGCTCAAAGGCGTGACCAACGCGATGGCGACAGCGACAACGACAGCGACAGCGATCGACGGTCGACGGTCGCTTCCATCGTCCCTCACAAGCGCCAGGAAAGGCGAGCGGCGGTGCGGAGCGGAGCGGTGCGGGGCGGGGCGGGAAGCGAGGAGACGTGAAGATAAGATGGGAAGATGGAAGGGAGGTCAATGCGAGCCGGATGGTTGGCGGGCGAGGCGGACGGCGCGACGTGGGCGACGGCGATTTCTAAACGCGACAGAGCTGCATGGCGAGAGAGGGGGGAAGAGAGCAAGGGGGACGGAGGAAGCGAGGAAGGGACGACGGACGACCAAGTGTACGACGACGACGACGGCGGAGGCGGTTGCTGCTGCGGCGACGACTTAGACGACTTATTAGACGACGACGATAACGACGATAACGACGATCGACGGGCGGATGGCGGAGGATGGATGGATGGGATCGCGTGGACGACGGCAGACCGAGTCATGCACGAGTCACCGACGAACGAACGACCACCGACTCACTCGCTCGCTTGCTCGCTCGCTGACGACCGACAACGGCCCACGTGACCGATCGCCCTGAATTGAGCGATCCCACGCTCGCCATTTCGTACCACGTGGTTCGGCAACCTGCTCCTGCAAGTTAGCTGCCAGGCCGTGCCGAGCGTGCGTGAGCGAGCCTGGACCGGCCCCGGCGCTACGAAGCCGGTGCGAGCTCGACGTCGGCTTGCGTGGCACGTTGGTTGGCTGGTTGGTTGGACGCTGACGCTGACGCTGACAGTCGCGTTTGTGGGGAACGACCATGCGCATCTCCTCAAGCATGTCCTCCTTACCCACCCTATGTATGTATGTATCAGTCAGAACAGAACATCGAGCGGACGGAGGAGGGGAAGACGTGGTCGTTGGATGGCCCGCTTCCGAGGACATGGCAGACATCACACCGCCGCAGCCGGCGATCGACCTCGATCACTAGAAATCTTGTTGTTTCCGCGCGTATGACGTCGCCGACGGTGAGAGAACCCTTCCCGCCTCCCTCTCTCGATCCCGATGGGTGTGGCACGTCCAAGACGGGCGACAAGAAGGAAGAGATCGACACCGGCCGTCGATCCAACGACGTCCCTGCCTGCACCTTCCACCTATCCTTCCTTTTTCTCCTCACCCAATTTCGCTCTCCTTCCAGCCGCGTCCGGCCGCCTCGTCTCGTCTCGTCTTCGTCCTCCAACGTTCAGCCCTCCCTCATGCTCGGCATCCACGGTGAGTTGGTTCGAACCAATGCCCTCGACGACGATCCTAACTGACCATCGCCTTGTTTTGTTTTGTGCCCCCATCCATCCCAGGATACTACTGGCTCTCCCCCCTTATCACCGCCTCTGTTTGGCTCACCAACCTGATAGGTCTTTTGTGCTTATGGACCGTCGTCGATGATACGAGACAGTATGAGAGGAAGGAAGCCGACATTGTCTTCATCTCCGATGTCGGTCAGTTCGACTTTGTTGTGATCGCCGGATGGATAACCGCTGGCTCACCTACTTTTCCTCCACTTGCTTGCCCATCCCACAAAGGCGCAGCACACCACGCATATTTCATCGTCTTCTGTGCCCTCACCTGTGAGCACGGCCGTCCAACGCAGACTTCCTAGCCTCTTACGCTTCTGAACTTTTCCTTTTCCCTTTCCTTCCTTTCCTTCGCCCGTAGCCGCTTTCTATTTCCTCACAACCTTGATCGAGCGTCATCTCCGCCACAACCGTCGAATACCCGGTTCAGTCAAGCGGAGTCAAACTCGACTCGACATCTGCTCTGTCGTCTTCGCCAGTGTCGGATGCTTGGCGCTCATCTTCTTGAGCGTCTTTGACGCTTTCCACTTTTCTAGGGTCCATTGGAGCATGGCCCTCATCTTTATCGTCTTCACTGCGCTTTCCGTGTTCTGCCAGTGCTGGCAGGTGATTTCCTTGAGCAAGCATCACCCTTCCCGAAAGCACCTCAAAGCGTCAGTCCCCATCCGTTCTTTCATCCACCTTCTTTCCATCACTGACAACCCCGGACCTTGGCTCTCCTTCGTGGTTACACAGAGCAATCGTCATCAAGGTCGCCCTTTTGAGCGTAGCCGTCGTCTGCGTCATCGGCTTTGCCGCTACTTACGGTGCATGTCGAGGAGACGCCGTAGACTCGAGGTGCAACAAGGTCATGTCAGCCGCGGCTGTGCTGGAATGGCTCATTGCGTTCCTCTTGTTCTTCGTAAGTCCTTTCCCGTCCGTCCTTTGTCCGCCCGAAACCTCGGATGGACCGTTCTCATCGTCTCCTCCTCCAATTCGTCCCCACATCGCCGCACCCAGTTCTTCCTCACATACATCATCGACTTTTGGCCCGCCCGCGTGCGCGCTCGCAAGGGCCTTACCGAGGATGGCACCATGGTCGAGAAGCGTGCTTTGGCCGAATCGGCCGGCGAGGGTCATCGTCCGGAGGCACCTTGTGAGTTTGAGTTGCCCGTCATCCGGAAGCAAAGTCCTCGTCGAGAAGAAGCGCGCTTTCGCTCATGTTTGCTTACTTCTTCTTCCAGATGCCGTCGCCCGCGATATGGGGCCAAACCACTCGGCCGGCGACTACGTAGCTGCTGGAGCGACGGGCCGACGAAGCATCAACGGTCCCCCGCTGACCGAAGCTCCCGGATACTGAGCGAGGCAGAATGGGCGGAATAGACGGACGTGTCTTCATTTGACGTGGGAATAGTTTATAGCGAAGAGGATGGTGGAGAGTTCTGCAAAGGTGTACATGTCGACCTGACGGTCATCGAACTTGGAGGCCCGCTTATCTGAAAAGGGGATAAGGGGATGTGGAGTAAAAAGCGCACAGACGCGATCGATCCATAGTCCGCCCACCACCAACCGCAGTCGACCCGCAGTCACTACGATCGTCCTGGCTCGATCCAACATTCGTGCACACACCACCGCCATGTCGCCCAGACGGCCACCACGTCCACTGTCCTCGGACACTTCCATTCCGTCCGCGCTCGCTCCCCTGCGAGCGCGTCTCGTTTCTCTCGTCGAGTACGCTCTAGCCTCCGCCCTTCTCCCCACCGCGCTCTTCTACGCCTACCGCCTACACGCCCTCCTCCCCGACGATGCGCTCTCCGCCCGGCTACTGGCCACTTGTCTCCTCCGGCAAGGCAACCCCCACTCAGCGATCCATCTCCTCCAGCAGCATAGCCAACGCGACATTCCTTGCGCACTCGTCTATGCGGACGCGGCGAGCAAACTAGGAAAGGCGGCCGAGGCGAGCTCCATTCTGACCACCGCCGTTCAGAACGACCCTTCCGCCGGCGCAGAGGCGTCTTCACCGCGTGAGTCTTCTCTCGTCCAAATCGACACCACCCAACGTGTCTTCGGCTCACCGGATCCCTTTCATGCCGTCTCGTGGCACACAGAAACCGACGCTTCTTCTCCCCATCCCTTCCCGCCCCGTGACGCCTCCGCGATCGAGTGCACCTTGGGCCACCTTGCGCTTAAAGCGAACCAGCCGAGCAAGGCGCTGACCCACTTTAGAAGGGCCGTCAGTCTGAATTGCTGGCTTTGGGAGGCATGGACAGCGCTTTGTTCCCTGGACGACCGTCAGTTGAAGGTCAAGGATTCGAGACGCAGAGGGGCAAAACCTCGGCCGCAGGAGGCAGCCGAGGCCGACGCCGCTATCCTCTCCATCCTTCGCATTTTTGTCGACGCCCAAAGATGCTTGAGCACGTACTCCTGTCGGGAAGCGATCACCACTTTGCGCACCCTGCCCGCCAACCAACTCGATTCGCCAGACGCTCAGCTCATGTTGGCCCAAGCGTACCGCGAAATGGCCCTTTACCCTCGCTCGGCGGAGCACTTTGTGCGCGTGCGCGCGCTGGAGCCATTCCGAGTTCGCGGCATGGACGTCTATTCGACCGTGCTTTGGCACCTCAGCGGCGAGGTGGCCCTTTCTCATCTCGCGCAGTCGTTGGCCGACGTCGATCGGCAGGCTTCACAGACGTGGGTGGCCGTAGGCAACGCTCACAGCCTCATGGGCGATCATTCCGAGGCGCTCAAGGCCTTTCTCAAGGCGGCCCAGGTGGAACGCGCCAGGGAGGGAGGGGGCGATCTGGACGTGGAAGCGTACGCATGGACGCTGGCAGGACATGAGTGCATGCAGCTCGAGGAAGTCGAGAGGGGAATTGGCTATTATCGGCGCGCCGTCGCGCGGACGAAAAGGCTGTACAACGCCTGGTGAGTCTCCGGCCGGCATACCGGCGTTTAGGCATCCCTGCCCGTCTTCTGACCTCTCCCCGATCATTCAGGTATGGACTTGGCCAGGCTTTCCTCACGACTGGCAAGCTCCAAAAGGCCCAATACCACCTCGGCCGCGCCATCGAGATCAACCCATCGAACGCTGTCTTGCGCTGTTTCCTTGGAATGGTTCGTCGTCGATGCCACCTTAACCCGTTCGCCCGTGTCCTTCTTTGCTCACGCATCCCTTTCTACTCTCTTTGTCAGGTGTTGGAGAAACAGCATGAGCAGGCGGAGGCTCTTGCAGTTTACACTGTCGCATGCGAGCTGGCGCCGGAGAGTGCGATGGCCAGATTCAAACGGGCGGGTCTGTTGGCCGAACTGGGCAAGTGGGATGTGCGTGCTGTTTTCTGTGCCAGCGTCACTCTGGAACGAAGGATACTGATTCGGTCAAGCACGACGGCTCTTCTCGATCGCATGCCACACAGGATGCCGCCTCAGATCTGTATCTCCTCCTCTCCCTGGCGCCTGCCGAAGCCAATGTCCATCTCCTCCTCGGCCGAGTTCTCTACCACCGCAACCAGCCGGGCACGCACGATCGCGAGACGGCGATGCATCATTTCGCAACCGCTCTCGACCTCGACCCAAAATCGGCCGCGGTGACCAAGAAAACAATCGAGGCCGCCAAAGCGGAAGAGGGCAGAGAAAGAGACTAGCCAAACTGGTGTGTTTGCCGAGTATGACGACCAGCGCCGCCTTCCCTACGTAAGGGATTAGAATTGTAGGATAATGATACCTGAAAAGAAACCCTTTTCGCTGTTCGGTTGGTCGTAGGGGTGCCTTTGCGCAAAGAGGATGGGCTCGACAGAGCACCGGTGGCCACGTTCTTCCTGAGAGCTTTCGGAAGAACGTCGGGGATAGCGGCCGTCGTATTCCGGCCAAATAGTCGCAAGGGTCAGCGCTGCTTTCAAAAACACCCCTGACGAGGGTAAAGAAACGGTTGCCTAGGCTAGGCTATGGATGACTTTCGCCAGAGGGGTAGGGGGTGGCGGTGTCTCGCGTCCTCCCTCCTCGAGCGGGGGGATCCCAGGCATGCTATGCTATGCGACTAGCCAAAATAAATGAGCACCCAATCTTGTTAGAAGTGCGAATTACCGTGGTTTCGCAAATCTTCCCGTGGCCTTGATGGACATCATGACAGGTGGGGAAGGCAGGGGAAGGTGACCATGACCAAGCTTGTGGCTGATGGCTGACTTCCTTGCAAGCGCAGCCGGAGGCGGACGAGATGGCGGAGGCCATCTGTCTGCGGGTGGAAAGCCGTGGACATCTTGAGCTTCGTCCCTAGGAGCTTGAAGAGTTCCTGCCAAAAGGGTGAGGTGAATCGCC
Organism: Peribolospora kevripleyi; assembly: GCA_029717575.1. Classification (NCBI taxonomy): domain Eukaryota; kingdom Fungi; phylum Basidiomycota; class Peribolosporomycetes; order Peribolosporales; family Peribolosporaceae; genus Peribolospora; species Peribolospora kevripleyi. The sequence continues at coordinate 19,876 of JAMDHV010000190.1, forward strand.
CGTCTCGGTCCGACACGATTGAACTTGGCACGCCATGGAGGCCGATGACTTGCAGAAGATGGGATGCAACCTCGCGGGAGCCATCTGTCTTCTTGCAAGGGATGCAGTGAACCATCTTGGTGGCCACGCCCGGCGACCGTGCGCTGACGCCTCGCACGTCTGTGCCCCGAGGCACTTCCCGGCTGAACTCCTCTGGAGATGGCGAGCCCTCTTCTGGGGAGACGCTCGCACCCGATCAGTGCTCGAGGTGCAAGCGCTTCGGCCACTGGGCCAAATCGTGTCCGTACAGGTCGTACATCAACATGGTCGCGTTCGCGGATGGCGACGAGTCGCCCTATACCCTTCGGACCCAGGAAATCCTGGATCACGAAGACGAAATGGAGGATGGAGGGGTTACGCTCCGCGACATCAACGAGAATCTCGCCAACACGTTTCAGAACGCCACGTCAACTGAGGACGAGGAGGCAGACGACGTTCGCGAGGTCAATTCTATGAACCGCCCCAACCACCGGCTCGGCCGGATTAACGCGTAGGACGGGCGGTTCAGCGCTGAGAAGCTGGACCGAACGTTAGCCAACGCGCACGACTGGAAGCCGTTCGGTAAAGAGTCTCCAACGGCTCTTAAACGGGCCCCGGCCGTGCCTCCTTTCGTGGTGAAAGTCGAAGAGGAGGGAACCGGCGAACGCTGCAGCGGCGTCCGCTCCGACGTGTCCCGTGACAGAGGTCACCGTTTATAGGCGGGTCCGGTCCGTCGGCGGCGCTTGTTCGCCTGGTGGACCTGAGCGACTCTAGATGCGATGGTAGCGTCGTGAGCCCGCTGCAGGTTCCACTGAGCAGTGGCTGCCCAGTCGCGGACCCCCTTGTACTCGGACATGAGGGTCACAGTTTTGAACATGGTCGGGTTGTACCCGAAGTTCCGTTCGTCGAACTGACGCAGGAGTTCATGGCGAACTCCAGTGCAGGCATTAAGCGTGCCCAGTCCTTCTGGTCTGGAGTGACCATTGAACGCAGGATCTGCGCGATTGTGCGGTTCGCGCGCTGAGGAGCCCCGTCTGTCTGGGGATGATACGCCGTCGGCATGAGTAGGCGTACGCCAACAAGGCGGTGAAGTTCCTGTCAGAACTTTTGAGGTAAACCGCGCATCGCGGTCAGACAGCGGTGACCTTCGTCGTGGTTCGCAATAGGTGGACCATCGACGAGAGGCGGTCAATGACTACCATGTAGTGTCATGAATCCTGCCAGTATATATAGCTTCTGGAATCGGTTAGTAACATGACTGACCAAAAGTGCCCTTTGTTGGCCTAGATGGATTGTGTTTCCTAGACTCAATCCTGATAGCTTGGTCAGTCTAGGGTCCCTAGTTCGAATCTGTCGGGGACCGTACCTCGCCTATGCTGGGCTGACGGGTCGGTGCGGTGTGCGACGATCGGGGAAGCGTCGGTCGGCGGCTGACGGTCCTAAGTGCACAGGAAGCAGTCCTGTCCTGGTTGCACGTATGAGTCTCACCAGGGGAATAACACGCCCCTGGCGGAGACTAGTCCTTTATATACACACGCTCGAGGTCGGCCAGCGAACCTCGGCGGAATCCTGACTTCCCCACACCGCGTGCTCACTGCGGCGACCCTTCGGGCCGCACCCGGCCACGAACTCGAAGCCAAATCGTGTGTGTTTCTTACCGTGGTGAGAGTGAGGGCAGGCGGATTCGTCCTGGCGCTCATCTCGTTCGTGGGGGTCGTTTCGGTCGTTCGTAAAAAGTGTCTTGAGGGTCGTATCTTGGTAGCTTGCTCAGCGTCGACCAGATCGTTTGCCCTTCGGCTCGTACTTGTCACCAGGCTTGGGCTTCTGCGGGTACTGTTCGTGAAACTCGTCCACCAGCTCCTGACTTCTCTGCAGGTGCTCTGACGACTCCCACGTCGTCTCGTCCGCGCCCTGGTATCCCATCCACTTGACGAGGTACCACAGCCTGTTGCCTCGTGTCAGCTTCGAATCCAAGATTGTCTCCGCCTCGTACTCAACCTCGCCCTCGACCTCGACCTGAGGTGGCGGTGGCTGTTTACGGTTGGCGATCTCGTTCTGTCGGTAAGGTTCAAGTAGGCTGACATGGAAAACAGGGTGTACTCTGACCTTGGGTGGCAACTCGAGCTTGTACGCGTGGCTCGACACCTTCGCAAGAACTTTGAGAGGTCCGAGATGCTTGCTATCGAGCTCCTTCATCGGCCTCTTCGTCTTGAGGTTCTCGGTCGAGAGCCACACCTTATCGCCGGGCTGGTATTCTGGTGCTGGCAAGTGCCTCTTGTCGTAGTCGGCCGCGTACGCTGCCTGCGCACGGCGGACTTCTTGTCATAAATAATCATGAAGTAGGCGGAGGTCGGCGGCGTACTCCTGATATTCCGCCGACGCCGCCTCTAGGCTAGCGCGCACCTCCAGACGCGGGTCCTTTGTTCGCAAAGAATGGCGTGACCCCGGTGCTCGCGTAATCGTACGCGAACTCGGCGAGCGGGAGGTGGTCCGTCCAGGCGTCCTGCTGGTTCGGGCTACGAGCGAATACCTGGGTCGCTGGCCCGGGTGGCCGGCGAGCTTCGCGTTGTGCCTCGACTGGAGAATCTTGAGTCGTAGGTCTCCTGTGTCCGGCACCAAAACTTTGCCGTTCCTGAGGAGCACCCCTGACTCGGTTACTGAGTAGCCTTTGTAAGGCCCCGGGCCAGGGGAACGGTTGCCGAGACTGGGCGCAGCTGCCGTAGCGAGCGGAAGCGCGCACGGACGCTCGTGGGAAGAACGCCCGTGCGCTGCCGGGATTTGGGAGACTCCGGATTCCTCCGAGGTCAGCGCCTGACCCGGTTCGTGTATATATAAAGAACTAGTCTCCGCCCGGGGCGAGTTTTCCCCCTGGTGGAACTCATACGTGTAACAGGACAGGACTGCTTCCTGTGCACTTAGGATCGACTCATACAGCAGAACGGTCGCATACCGAGCCAACCCGAACCAGAACCTGCGTCAGTCGAGGTACGGTCCCCGACAGTAGTTCCACCCACCTCATCACCCGGTTCCCTGTGCGACAACCGGACCAGCGTCAGCAATGCCGCCAAGGACCACCGCCACCGCGGCAGCAGCAGCCGCAGAATCGACCTACGACCCTGTCGCCACTCTCGCCGAATAACTCTCCGACCGCGTCAAGGCTCTCGAGGAGGCAAATCGAAGCCGACGGGAAAAGCTTCGAGAGCTGGAGGAGGAGCGCGCAGTCCGGCGCGACACGCCATCTTCCTCGCAGCCGGAGAGCCTTGCATCGCCGACCGTCGCCAAGGAGCCTAGCCTCGACGGTGACGGAGGAAGAGGAGTGGAGACGAAAGGCAGGAGGAAGGGAAACCTGCAGGGTCAGGCGCTGATGGCAAGCTCGTCAGCAGGATCGATGGACGCGACGACGCCAGGCAGCGGCCAGGTCGAGAGGCGGAAGCGGCTGAGTGACGAGGAGAAGAGGCGCCGCCAAGAGCTGGGAGCTAGGATGGCGTTTCACATGCGGCACGGCGGGAGACATCACGAGGGAGTGCCCGACGAGGACGGCAGCAAGGGGCACGACGAAGCCGGCGGCGAAGGTGAACACGGCGTATGTGGTCACCAAGGGCGAGGAATCCAACTCTGTTTCTCTCATGTAGCCGCGAGCCCAGCCGGAGAGCAGCACGCTGCTGTTCACGACCGTCGAGTAGCGCGTCGTCCCGTGGTTGCGTCGTCCTACACGCCTCCTCCGAACGGGGTGACGGGGACTGGCTCGCTGAGAGAGTAGGTGCGCAGCGAGCGTGCCTGGGCAAAGTCTTCGGAGATGAACGTCATGGACGCAGCGCAGTCGACTAGCGCCTTCGCGGGTACGGGCGCCCCGTGTCCATGCCTAGCCAGAGCTCAAGCGCCCCCTATGTGCGGTTCGTCTCGGCTCTCGAGTTTCAGCAGCTGTTGCAGCTGGAAGGACATGCCCGCGCGACGAGCCTGGTCGAGCTCGGTAGCTCCCAGGCTACGGCCAACGTCGTAGCGGATGTCGACGAAGACCGGGAAGACGCCCTAGGGTGCTCGTCAAGGAGGCGCAAGCCAAGGACGAGAAGATAGCAGGATGGGTAGCCGAGCTCCGTAACTCAGAAGCGACGAAACTCGAGGACGAGGGCTACTCGGTAACCGAGTCCGGTATTCTCCTCAGGTACGGGAAGGTGTTCGTACCGGACACGGATGATCTACGACTCAAGGTCCTCCAGTCGAGGCACGATGCGAAGCTTGCCGGCCACCCGGGCCAGCGACGAACGTATTCGCTCGTAGCCCGAACGTATTACTGGGCTGGGATCAAGAGATACGTCCAGGACTATGTGCAGACGTGCGACGAATGCATGCGCGTCAAGTCTAGGCGGCACAAGCCCTGGGGCCTTCTGTCCCCGAGTGTCATGAACAGAGCACACGCAGGTACCATCCGATCCGAGACTGTCATGATCACCTCCTCCGATCCGAGGCTGTCGTGACCGCCGCTCCCGATCCGAGATGGCACAATTGCCTTGTACTGGCGCATGCATGTTATATAGGGAGCCCGACAGGGCCTCCACCTTACCTTTCCTTTCGATACTTTTGTCACCACTCAGGTTCTTGAGTCTTGTCCTGCCTCTCTGCTTCCTTGCTCCCTTTCCTCCTCCTGTCTCGGTTCGGTGTCGACTCCTGGTGCAACCCCTTCTGTTCCTCCTGCCTTGC
>JAMDHV010000191.1:0-24213 GCA_029717575.1 Peribolospora kevripleyi
TCACATTGCCACTTCCAGCGCCGTAAGCCGCCAGATTTCCATACTGGCGCTTGGAGACGTCAAGGCCATCCGAGCCCGAACCGGCGTCGCCCAAGGCCCAGCTGCGCCGCACAAGGGCGCTGTCATCACCTCGCTCCACGGGCGTGGCGCTCGCGGAGGCAATGGCCAGCGCAAGAACGGCGAAGGAGGCCGTGCACCGCATGATCATTGTTGCGAGTTTCCGGGATAGGGGAGGGCGAAAAGAGTGGACTGCGCAAAGAGTGAGAGGTTCGTCCAAGGACAAGGTGTTGTCGATGAAGTTGTCGATGTCGAAGTTGGTTGGCTGAAGAGATGGTGGAAGTCAGCCAGAGCGCTCGGCGAGGAAGAGCTATATATCTTGCTGGCGAGCGCCGGCCTCGCGCATGGAACATGCTGCCATGCGACCCCAGTGTAGATGGTGTCGGTCGACGACGTCAAGGGACGGGAAGGTGAGACAAAAGGCAGAAAAGACAGGATCGGTGAGCATGAACAGCCGTACGATTGCAGTGCCGGGGTTGGTCTCAGTCTCAGGTCGAGCGCGACAACATCGGTGAGCGTAGATGCAAGACTCGATTCCGCCTTCCTCCCCGACGCAGATCCACAACATCCGGCCAGACCTGCGATGGGAGGGGGCGTATGCAGTCGCTGGAGGGACGTGTCGCTGAGTACGAGTGCGGGGAACACGAATCGTCAGCCGTCTCACGACGGTGGGACGGCGCTCTTGTTTGTTCTCGGCGTTGTAGATGCTCGTCAAGGGTCAGCGCAAGTCGTCGCCGTAAGTCAGCTGTCGTCATGTGTCACGTGCCAGAGCTTGCCGATCATTTATCGCGTGATCTGTTGGTTTTTTATTAACATAAACATCCTTTGAGGAGTTCGCACCTTCGTAGAGCCCCAAATTGGTCGTAGTTCTTCAAATCTTAAGTGGAGACCTTCAACTATGCGCACGCGTGCCTTATTAGTGGGCAGTATTCCGGACTCTGTTGTTCTAAGCAAGTCTCTTTGGATGCTAGGCGCACGGGGGTCGTGAAAGACTTCGCGCGAAGTTGATGTTCTTGGCGTAGCGAGGTTCGGCAAACATGGCGATGATGAACTTTGGATAGGTAATCAGTCCTTTCTACTTTTTTGAGTATGAATGTTTATACAATGTGTGATGATCTATGGTTTTATGCTTGCCTACTGGAACTATTACGGGGAAGAATTGCAGATCCGTGGTGACACAGCGCGAGCGGATGATGGTGTATTGCGTGTGATGTGAATCAATCACCTTCGACGACCACACAAGTGCCCGAGCGAGTCGAGCGCGGCGAGTTTCCGGAGGGTAGAGAAGAAAGAAGGGCGTCGAGGTGGTGGTGGACGAGCAAAGAGAAGAGGAGAGGATGCAACAGCGGCCCCTTTTCTCTTCTCCACCGCCAGCAGCTCGTCACGGCGGTACAGAGACGACGATCCTGTGCAGCCTCGGAATCGCCGACAGTGCACTTGGCATCATCGCCATTCGATGCGCCGCGAAGAACGACCAGACAGACAGGCAGACAGGCAGACAGACAGGCAGACAGACAGACAGACAGACAGATAAAACATTCTCGACAGAGATTCGCTTCATGCACGTGGTGGCCTACGACATGGTCGGTCGCGTCGTCGTTCGACGCGCGTTACTCACACACCCCCTCTTCACATACATATTCCTCGGACTATGTAGGCGCATCGTACACCTCGGTGTGCGTCATGTCATGCTCGTGAGGCATCTATCTGCTTCACGACGTCGGCTCGCCCGACGACAACAGTCGAGCCGATGGGATGGGCCCTTGATGACGGCCCAAGACGTGTCCTGCAGAGAACGCAAGTACACCAAGCATCCTCCGGCACGGCACGCTCGGAGGATTCCAACACGATGCGGGCATAGAGCACGGACGAAGACATCAGGATTCGGGATGGCCTCCGCGATGGACCAGCAGGTGCCGTCCTTCGTCCTTGAAGTACCGTGTACCGTGTGTACTCCCGGCGTCCCACGTCGCTTGGGTGCATAAAGCTCACGCCGTCTGGGCCAAAGAGCCATATGGACAAAGCCTTTGCAGTCTTGGAATCGCGTGGTTTTGCCGTGTAGGATTCAGAAAGGGAAGAGACACTTGGCGAACAGAGTTTTGCTGCAGAAATGCGAAGGAAGTGGAAGTCGATGGGTGGTAATGTGGACTGGCGCCCGAGAGACACTTGGAGAACAGAGTGCTGCAGAAATGCAAAGGAAGTAAAAGTCGATGGATGGTAATGTGGAAAGAGGGATGATAGGAAATGGCACGATGGAGACGACTCACTGACCCCTAGCCTAGCCTAGCGTCCCTGTCACGACAGCCCCTGAGACGTCCCGACGGGCGCGGGGCACGTTGATCAAATGAAGACGCGAGTCATGTAGGAAATCATGGAGACGGAGTAGATCGAAGATCGTATCGTGTATGAGAAGGAACGACGAGCACGTCGATCTTTCGCCTCTGCCGACTCTGGTAGATCGCTCGGTGCGGGAAAGCCGGCGACTTGATTCTATAGGACTGGCCCTTACGCGACTCGAAACAAGGCCATCGTGTGAAGCTCGCTCGTGTGATTGACTACCGCCGACGAAGGACGTGGATGGTCCAATTCGGGGTCGCAACGGCGGCTCCATTCGGGATGAGCCAGGACCACGTGACGGCGCAATGAATCACGTGCGCCCGCTGGAATCTCGCTCGACTCGTCGTGCCTCCGGCCGGGCCGTCGAATACGCGCGGCTAATAACCGGCGATGATGAAGGATGGGCGGCGGCGCCTTGCGTCTCGTCTCGCGTGCAGTCGACATGAATCTACTCCCCCTCGTCCGTCCATCCAATCCACACCAGTCCATCGGGCGGACGCCTGCTTTCTGAATACTCAGCCCTCGTCCTTAGCGGGATTCGTAACTATTTCCTTGCTGACTGACCCGATAACACGTTCGGCCTACGTACGTAGTGAAGCTGGGGAGGGCCGTGACGACTAGTCCATACCGTGACGACCGATCCGATCCTACCGGCCGGCCGGCCGGCCTGCCGTCTGCCCATATATGCGCGGCTTTCTTTGACTTGGCACGATCCAGGGAGGAGAATGCCTGGGGACATGTGCTTAAGCGTGGAGGGCGACATCCCTGTATCATCCTGATCATCCTGTACAATGCATGCTGGACATGTTATACATGGTCCCCGCTCGCCGTCGTCGTCGTCGTCGTTGTCGTCGTCGTCGTCGTTGTCGTTGTCGTTTCGCTCTCCATGCGCGTCCGTCGACCGTGTATCTCGTCTCGGAAGGGTGGATCCGTGGTGATGTGGAAGGTCCGGCCGGGGAAACGGTGGGAAACGGGGGTTGGGGCGTTGGAGCAACGACCACGGTAAGAGGGAGAGTTCCAAGAAAAGACAGGCCCGCCCTAAGTCGAGGAGACGAGACCAAGTCTGGGGAAGGCCCCGCGGGCCATCGTTCCGTGGCACGCATACATGCATGCATTCCTGCTTGCTTGCTTTGGTCGTTGTATGTGTATGTGTGTATACGTGTCTTGCGCGTTTTCCCCCAGTCTTTTTCTTACCGTGCCTTTCCTTTTCCTGCCGAACGGCGCTTCAAGATCTCTGCGCGCGACTATTGTAGTCAGCTGGTGCTCTTGAAAAAAGAACGCCCTCCGTGCTTGCCTGGGTTGTCGACCCGTGCTGCGGCAACCGCCAGTCTGCCTGCTTCCTCCGCCACGCAAACGCTGGCTGGCTCGCTGGCTGGCTGTGGGCGGCCCGGCCAAGCCAAGCCAAGCCAGCGCGCCTCGCCTCCTTTTGTCCTCCCCTCGTTGGCCCTGCCGACGAACGACCGCGTCAGTCAGTCTTCCTTCCTTCGTCCGCTGGCTCCAACTTCGACCAACACCACCACCATCACCATCACGCCAACTCCCTTTGTCTCCTTTCCGCCACTCTCCTCGTTCAACGACCACCAACTGCCATTGACCCACGACAACAACGACAACGACAACAACAACGACACCGACGACGGCGACAACCACTGAGACAGCCAAATCTCCCACGAAGCTGCTTCCACTTCGACACCCCGGGCGGATGGAGGCGCGGAGCGTCATCGACCGCCCGGCTTGTCGCGATCAACAACCCTCCGTATCACCACGCTCTCCTTATCCCTTCTTCCCTACTTCCTAACTCCCCTCGCCACCATCCATCCATCCCAACCCACCGCCCCCTTCGATCATGGCCGAAGGTGTCAGATCGGCACGCGCCTCCACAACCGCTTCTTCCACACCTCCCGCCGCCCCCGGTCGCGAAGGCCTCCGTCGCAAGATACAGCCGCCACGTCGACTCCTCTCTCCCTCACCGCCCCCCACCCGTCCCTCCACCTCCCATGCCCCCATCCACCGCTCCGTCTCTGGCGCTCGCTCATCCAAAGCCGTTGTCGCCGGCGCCGGCGCCGGCACCGGCTCCTCCTCCGCCAGATCTTCTTCTTCTTCCGCCCTTTCCACCGCTGCCAACGCCAATGGCAAGGTGACCGCTCGGAGAGGCGAGAGCAAGGACAAGGACAAAGAGAATGTAGACGCCGGCACGGATGCCGCCGCGAAGAAAAGAAAGCGCAGGTGGGCACCTCGGCCCCTTCTTTTCTTCCTATTTCGCCCTGGTCATGCACCCTACCCGCATGCATCCATCATGTCGCGACCGTAACCGCCGTTCTCACCGCATATACGCTTTCTTCTTCTCCCAACCTTTCTCTTGTCTTGACCGACCCAGCTCGGCTGCCAATGCCGCCATCCCTTCCGGCTCCCCGCCCACCTCAGCATCCAAGCTCAAGGCCAAGGTCGGTCGTGGCGCGGATCAAGACCGCAGCGATGAAAAGGACGTAGAAAGCGCTCGGTCGAACAAGCGGAGCGTTTCGCCCGGCTCGATGAGACGGGAGCGAGGGGTGGAGAGAGCAAAAGCCACCACTGGCAAGGCGGGCGCGGCCGCCGACCGAGGAGTAGACGAAGACCGATCGGACCAGCACGGCACTCGATCCGGGTACGAGTCAGACGACGCGCTGTCCCTCGCCGAGATCGATGCAGCCGAACCCGACTTCGAAGAGGACGGATACGACAGTCCGGCCAGTTCTCGTCGATTCGCGCCCGCTCCCACCTTCTTCCCACACTGTCCGCCCCCGCGACCTCGATTCGGCGTCAACGACCTGTCGCCTGACGAGACGTCCGCGCCGCCCACCTTCATTCGCAACGGAAAGAGCTTCACCGGTCCCGGATCGCCGCCTTCAGCTCGCAAGTCTTTCGACGGCAACGCGACCAAGTCACACAGTCGCACCAAGTCCCTCCCTTCGCTCAGCAGGAAGCGACCCCTGTTCGCCAATTTCCAGCCGAAGCGCAGGGGAATGTCGGCCGAAGAACAGCGAGACGCGTACGATGACACGTCGAGTGACGAGGATGACTTCCATGAGGCCATGCTTCGGTCAGCCGATTTCGAGTTCTTCGGCTCCGATGGCGAGCGCGATAGCGCTAGGCCGTCCGACGGCAACGACGGCGGGTGCTCCGACGATGACACGCCCGCGACCACACCCCGCAGTCCCGGTCCTGAGCTCGGAGGCGACGACGTCAAGTCGACGACGCCTCCCCCGAGCGATTCGTCGTCATCGGCTCAGCAGCCGACGTCCATTCACGTACCGGTCACCGCACCCATCGTCTTCAGCAACGCCCTTCCCGTCTCGACGCCCACGGGACCGGGGCCTGGCTCGAACCGTCTTCACGCCGGATCGTTGACGCTCTCTCTCCCCCAACCTCTTTCCCCGCGCTTCTCTTCTGCCCGAGCGTCAGCCTTAGCCGCCGCTGCCGCCGCCAACGCGTCGGCATCCTCGAAGAGTGACACACCGTTTAGTCCAACCCTTGCGCCTTCGTCTTCTGCTAGCGCGTCTGCTCCCTCCGCCGCCGCCGACGCCAGTCCCAGTGCTTGTCTTGGTCTCGGTTTCGGCGGCCTCGGACTGCCCGGCTCGGCCGGTAACAGTCCCATGCTCACTGCGCTTCCCGGCATCTCCGTCGCGACGCATGGCATGAGCTTCAGCGGTGGCGGCATACCCTCCCCTGGTCCCTTGCTTGGACCTAGCGCTGTCTCCGGTCTTGGCAAGGCGTCCTACAGCTCGTCCGGCTTGGTAGGACACGCAACGGATGACGAAGACGACGACGATGGCGACGCAGAGATGACCAGCGCCGGTGGTGCCAGGTCGCGCACGCCCGCGACCGCGAGCAGCATGCTCGACCTCGACCCGTTCGACCCGTACTCCGCCAGGCGCCGCAAACCCTCATCCTCGCTGCCCTACAAAGACGACGACAACGAATCCGTGTCGCCAGCGTCGGGTGCCGAGGCTTCGCGATCTTCGCGCTCTTCCACTTCGTATGCCAGCGCTACCACCTCACCGTGTGCTTCCCCTCGCGGTCGGCGCGGGGCTCACCGCAAGTCGGCAAAAGACGAGACGTACGACTGCGCAGACGAGTCAGACTCGCGGACATCGCTCTCGTGTGCCATGGATGATCGCATGGATGTGGACGCGTTCGACTTTGAGGCCGAGCTGATACTGCTCAAAGGCCCGGAGACGATGGGCGTCGAAGAGCTCGATCGGTGCTGGGGCGGCAGCAGCCAAGCGGAGTGCCTCTCTGTAGAGGCATCTGACCGAGTAAAGGCGACGCGAAACGACGATCGCGAGAGCGATGACGCGGACCTCGACATGGCGGACGCTGGTGCGGAGGGAATGGAGGACGGCGCTCGCAAGGCGACCAAGCTACCCGACACTCCTTGCGCCGGCGTCGTCTGCAGGGCCAAGGCGGCCGTCGAGGATGCGGCCAAGCGGGACGACTGATCGAAAGTGCCCTCGCCCTCGCCCTCGACGACTTGCTATCTCTCTCCCTCGTTCTTTCTCGGCCGTCCGAACGACGACTCGGTAACGACATGAACGCGGTACTTGCACGTATGCACTCGATACACGAGACGACGTATGGTTTTCTTTTTTCTCTTCATGCCGCCTTCCTCCTTTCCACTTCAGCGACGCGATTCCTGCCGATACACAAAATACTCGACGTCCGCGAGGTCGGACATGCCCTCCAATCCTTCCTTCTCGTCCTCCGCTTCCTCTCTACCGTGCTCGTTTTCCAATCTCCACTCATCCACCGCCGCCTTTCGCACTCGTACGTTCGTCCGCCCGTCACCCCGTCTCTCGCCGCCTCTGAGGCACTGTGTCATAGCCATTTTTTGCTACCCTCTTCCAAGCGAAGCATCCACCGCTCTTCCGTCTTTTCCTTTTTTCTTACGCTGTTGTTCGTTCGGGTCGTCTTCGTCTTGTCGCAGAGATATTTTCCCTCGCCGTTATCATTTCTCTCTGGCCTCGGCTCCCTTTCCTTGTCAGCCGATCTGTTCGCGCCGCTTTGTCTCCTTTGGGTCCTCTTTATAGGCGGAAGTAGTCTTCTCACTTCTTCGCTCTTCTCCGATCGATCTGCCTGCTCCTTGCCCTACCCTTCCCCCCGCTCAGCTCCATCGCCCCGCGCCGCGCACCCCTCTTCCCTCTTCCCTCTTCCATTCGTCGCGTTATTCATTCGCCGCTTCTTGTCCTTCGTCACCTCGTCACCTACCTACCTCTCTACCGTCGGCCTACCTCTATTCCATCACCAACTCTGTCGCCACCACCCCTCGTATTTGTCATATACAAATAACCCCCCCCAACCTCGTTAAACTTTTTTGATAGAAAAGAAAGTCGAACTTGAGTGTCGTTCGTTTGCATCTTCTTTTCCGTGTCTGTTGAGACTATCGTATGGTGGAGTAGATTGGAAGAGGAAGTTGGTGACCCGTCGAGCGCGAGGGATAAGTCTTCATTGTCGACTGCCGGTCAGTGACAACTGGATGACCTCCCCCTTCCTTGCTTGCTTTCCATCAGCCTCCCCGCCTCCTCGCCTCGCCCGCCACCCCACCCCACCCCGCTGACGACAAGACTTCCCGCCCGCTTACCCCGTCCTTCCACCTTCCCCTCCCTCCCGGTGCTCCTCCTGTCCCTCCGTCCGCCGAGCCTCCCACTTCTTCCAAACAAGCTCCGGAAGCGTCCTTCCCTCCTGCCGTCCATTGCGTGGGTCACGCTCGTAGAGGACGTAGGCGAATATGCCTGTTAGGGCGCCGAAGATTGGGTCGGCCGTCCTAAGGTTGGTTGGGGTCGGAAGACGTTCGCGTTAACCTTTTGTCATGGCTACTTTGCATGCAACGCACCCCTCTCTGTGTAGGTAGCCCACCTTGAAATTAGGTATCTCATCCTCGCAGCGACGAAGATGTGAGTAGGAAACGATGGCTGGGGGTGTGAGATGGATGGATGTTCAAGGTCGGTGCGGTGCGGTCATACTTTCGAGCGCACGTGACTAGTCGCGTGCGCAACGCGTAGAGCTTACCCTGACTACTTCCACTTCGTCTCACTTTCAGCTCGACGGCGAGACCGGACCACCTTGAACGTTCAAGCTCCTCGACATCCTTCCGGGTCGCATGGCGCCAGAAACGCGGCGCGACGGTCGAGGCATGCCTCTCACCGGCGTCTCTTACGAGACCATGCTGGAGACCTTTGACATCTGTGAGTCGCCGCCCGTCGTCCTGGCTTGGCTGCCTTGGTCAGCAGCGCCCTTCGAGCTTGCCAAGCTGACGCCACGCTCGTCAGTCAAACGCAAGCACATTACACAAAACAGGGACATCATAAGGACGAACGCTCACTCGGCACTGCGAATCCGTGAGCTAGAAGCGCGCATCTACGCCCTCGAGAGCGACAAGAACGATTTGCAGGTGGCCAACTTTGGCTTGCGTGGGGAGAACGAGCGGCTATGGAACCACATACAAGAGGTCCGAAGAGTGAGCACCTCATTTGCACGCTTTCTCGCCCAAAATGGGACAACTCTCAGATGTTTGCTTTTCCTTTTTCTTCTCCCTGCGGTGTAGACTGCCCGAATGCTCCTTCAAGCATTAGCAGCCATTCCAGAACCGTCAAGGTCTTCCTTCCTTCCCACGCCCATCAACTCGCCTCAACCGATCGACGTATCCCCTCTGTCCGCCTACACCAATACACTCGTCGCCCGCCCCGTTGCTCAACCTCCAGGAGACGACCTTGAGGACGTGAGGGAGAGCGAGGAGGAGACCAACGTCAACGTCTTGAAGGACTCTTCTAACACGTCACAGAACGTAGACGACTTTGTAACTGTTAGCGGCCCGCGCGCTCGCCGAAGGACGGTGAAACGGCCACCAGCGAAGAGGACTGCGGTGGAGATGGAGAAGGAGAAGGAGAAGGAGAGGGAGAAGGAAAAGGTAACCGAGAAGGAGAAGCTAGCAGTCCTCGATGATGCCCGATCGCCTTCTCCACCGACACCGATGCCGCCCAGCCCTGGCCCTTCGCGCAAGCGCAAGTGTCGCGTTGGAACACCAGAACCGGGCAGGTCAAACCTCTTCTCGCCGACGATGGAGCTGCCCGATCCGATGAAGGAAGCGGAGGCGGTCGTGACGCAGGCCGAGGCGCAGCAGCAGGCCGGGATCGAGAATGGACGAGAGAGGCGGGCGAGGAAGAGCGTCAATTACGCCATGCCCAAGCTGAATACGTGAGTCGGAACCGGCGCGAGCGGCGAGCCTCCCGGCCGCCATGGAACTCATCGTCTTCCCCTTCCTTCGTACAGAAAACTTCGCAAGCCCGATCCTACTGAAACCATGCCTGCCGGACGGGCGCGGCAGCCGATTTTGGGTCACATCGCCAACGAAGACTCAACGTCTGGGAGTGCGCTCGCGCGTGGTGCCACGAACGGAGTGAGGAGCGTCAGCGCAGGCGAGGAAGAGACGCGTAAGGCGACAGAAGCTGTGGCGGCTACAGGAGGTCAAACCGATAAAAAGGCGCCGCCCGAGCCGAGAGCAGGAGACGCATCGGGAGGAGCGTTGGACGGCAAACGCTCCGGTCGAAGACACACGGCGGTGATATGAAACGCGCCGGTCGAGGAGTGGTTTTTGGCTTTCGGTTGTGCGTCTGTACGTGTAGGATTGGTCATTCCCGTCGAACATGCATACCATGGGGTCCCCCAGAGGGGCACTTTTTTGTCCTTCTTTGCTGCCGATACCAGACCCTCTTCTCACTCATGCACGAGAGGGGAGAGGACAGGCGGTCTGAATTACCACGGCGTCTCGATGGGTATCACGAACACGGCGGGGTACATACATAACAAATAGTCAAGGGCTCGAAGGCGTACGATAACCGACGGAACTCTCACGATCGAGCGAGCGAGGACCGTCGAGGCCGGTGGAATGCTCCCTCCTCACTCCGGCAAATTTTTCGCTCCGCCTACGTTCTTAAGCTTCACTATCAGCGGTTTCCGCTCTGGGTCATTACTGTATGGAGACAACAGCGGCGGCGGTAGCGCTGGCGTCGGAGAATCCGTCCTTCCATCTTGACCCTCTCGCTCGTCTGCTCCCGGCAGGCTGCCCGCGGCCAGAGGAAGGGGAGGTTCCGTAGCTGGCGCTTTGCTAGATGGTAGAGCACCATATTTCTCCGAAAGAGTCCGCGGTTGGTCGGACAGAACACCGGGCTGAGCATGCGCCGGGCTCGCCGTGGCCGATCTGGACTGCCGTTCCGTAGCGGCCTTTGCGGCCGACTTGCGTCCTCTCCCGGCGGGCAGGGCCGGCTGGTGGTATATTGGTTCGACGCTTCGTGTAGGAGCCTTGAGCGCTCCTCGATCCCGCAGGGTCCTCCCACTCGTCCCGCCCGCCATGACGTCGGTGGCTGGAGGCGCCTTTGCGCGCCTGTACGGCCGATACGCCAACGGCACCTCTTCAAGACCACCTCTAGCTTGCGGAGAAGATGGAGGAGAAGCGGTCGAAAGCGAAGACGGAGGGGAATGCTGGGGTGCTTCGGCTTCCATTTCCTCGAACAGGTCGAACGCCCGGCGGAGCCACGTCGGAGCGGGGTTGGCATGGCCGGCGGGTAGGCCCAGCTTCCCTCGTCGACGTTTGAAAGCTTTGTCGATCTGCATGAGGTGTCGCAGCGAGGGATTCGTGTTGGGCTAAGAAACAAAACAGCGCCACCACCGAATCATTTCTTGACTTACCAGCGCAACCTCATTCTCGTCCCACCAGCCATCCGTCGCGCAGCCCCCCAGCGCGTCATAGCATAAACCCGCTACTGAAGCAGCAGCACCGCTGGTGAGCGCCCGATCAGAGTACCCTCCCTCGAGTACGGCCACAAGCTTTCCTCGCGCAAAACGATCTGCGAAACGACAAGCATCGGCGAAGAAGCGGGAGTAGAATGACACGGGCACGGACTTTCCATGGCGCTGCATGGTTGGGTACTCGTGTTGGCATGCGTCGTAGCCTGATAAAATGTGAGTGCAGTAAGATATAGAAGCGAGATATGAAAATGAGCTCATGCGACGAGCGGTCGCTTCGTGCGAGCCTCCGTGCTCACCTGCGGACACGAAAACGATTGTCTCCTCCTGAGTCGCCGCCGTCTCTCTCACAAACCGCTCCGCCGCTCCAAAGATACGAGGGGCGTACTTTTGCTCGTACAGAGTGGAAAACTGGGCTGGGCTGGAGAAGGATTCGAGGTGAACTGTGAGGGGGAAAGACCATGACGTTTGAGTGGAGAAGTGCTGATCTAACCCGCCAATAAGAGTCAGGATTACTGACCGTTCTCGATCCACTGGCCGTGAGCGCCAGCAATGCTCAAGCTGGCGTCCTTGACCTTGTCCATGTCTCCATCTTCGCACGGATACGACTCGATATCGTGCAACGAACCGTAGAACAACTTGAGCTTCTCCTTTCCCCTCCATGCCCGGGCTGCAGAGGCTGGCCGATGCGAGCCCTGTGGCTCCGGAGGAGGCGTGGCTGGAAGTGGGATCTCCGCTGGCTCCACTGTGAGGGCGGGCATCGATTCGGGATCCGTCTCTCCTTCTGCGTCCATTTCGCTGTCCTGCTCTCCGTCTGTCGACTCGCTCTCCCACGCCCTCGCACCCTCAGACCCTTCTCCACTTTTCGCCGCTTGAGCGATCGCTTCAAACCTTCGCGCCTCTTCGTTGATCCTCCACGCCAGTTCTTGTGTCCCATTCCCGTGATGCAAATCAATGTCGAGCACCACCACGCGGTTCACGCCGTGTCGTATGTGTGCGTGAGCGGCAGCGACAGCGACATTGTTGATCATGCAAAAGCCTGAAGGGGACCTCTCTCCACAGTGGTGACCTGGAGGGCGAATGGGAACGAAGGCGCGAGTTGGTGTAGAAGACGGCACACCGTTCTTTGAAAGAAGAACTCTGGGTGTGAGAGGTCCACGTGGTGGCGGCGACGGCGTGCGCAGACGAGCAGAAGCGAATGCATCGACGAGACCATCAACCTCGTCCCCTTGTTCCTCTCCTGAGGCTCCGTTTACGTCCCTCGCCGCCCGTGTCACGCTATCCACCGCTTCCATCACGGCACCGGCAGCGCCCTGAATGGCGTTCAAAGTGCCCGGGCTGAAGTACAAGTCGCCCTGATCGAGATGCGGCGGCACCTCCGAGCGCTTGCTTGGGTGAGGGGAGAACGGGGACTGGTACGGCAGGTGAGGGGAGTCGGAGATGTACTTCTGGAGGAGAGAGAGGTAAGGAGTGGGAGGCGCATCGGCGTAGGTGCTTGCGGCGGCCTCGTCGCTGGTGTAGTATGGACAGGCAGGCAGGCCATCGGGGTTCTTGGCGACGTCAAAGGGCGGGAGGGGCTTGAGAGCTTTTCCACCGCCTGGGCTGTGTACAAATAACAGCGACCGTTCCTCGAGTAGCGAGGGTTGAGCGCGCGATTGAAGAATAATGACAGGATCACTTGACACACCGGCCGACTCCGACCGTATTGCCTGTTCAACCCTTGCGATACCACAAGCCAAGCCAATGTGAACGGCTCTGAGTCTCTCAGGACGCTCAACTAGATGCGAGGAGGATCCAGAGCGGAGCCAGCGATGATGTGAGCAAAGCGGTTGAGGGTGGACAGAGAGTCGGGATCCGAGCAGCCCATATGGAGGTGGTTGGGCGGAGGATACTCTTTGAAGGGGCAGATCCGTGGAGACGCGCGCAGAGGCCGACCCAAGACCCATGGTGCCCATGGCAGCAACCAAGTTATCGTCCTGCGACGGAGGGGCGGCGTGGGACGGGTCAGCAGCCATACCTGGTGTTCGTTGTGCGATCCTCAGGGAAGAATCACAACTTGGAGCGCTCTTCTCGGGCGAGGTCGTATCGGAAGCACGTGATCTTGCTTGCTCCTTGCCGTCGATGATGGTGATTACGTTCTTCTCACTTTGCCAGCTTGCCTCTTGCCTTCGTTCATCTCGCGCTTGTTCGCCAAACGACATGGTCGCAACCTGACCCAGCATTGCTTGCTCTTTTCCTATCACAGGCAACGAACCGCTCGCCACCAAGGTGGCTCCAATCAACACCTCCTTCATCGTCGCTCCCCTATCCCCGACTCCCTAATCCCGACCTCCCTCTCTTCCCACTCTGGCGCCCGTCGCCTTCGTCAACTTGACCCCCAACCTCTCCTCATGTCCCTTCACCCTACCGTTTCTCCGACCTGGTCTACCCGCCCCATTTTTGTTTATTTTCGTAGCCTGTTGTCCAGCCTCGCCATCAGCGAGAGCATCCCTCTCGAATATGTCCTCATCACTTTGACCGCCTTGCTCTTCTTCGCCCTCGTGCTGCTACTGTTTCTCTTCTTTGTCGTCACCCTTCGCGCTCGCCCGAGAGGCACCAACTTCAGGCGGGGAAGCAGCTTAAGGCGCACCGCCGCCGTCGTCGTCTTGGGTGATGTGGGGCGTAGCCCTAGGATGTGCCTGCATGCTCGCAGCTTGGCGAGGGAAGGGTGGAGGGTGTGGATCGTGGGG
Source organism: Peribolospora kevripleyi (assembly GCA_029717575.1). Lineage (NCBI taxonomy): Eukaryota > Fungi > Basidiomycota > Peribolosporomycetes > Peribolosporales > Peribolosporaceae > Peribolospora > Peribolospora kevripleyi. Next base: position 13,902 of record JAMDHV010000191.1, read on the forward strand.
TATCGAGGTGAGTCTTGATTTGTGATATCTGTGCTATTCTGTTGTTCTGACCTTGCATGAACTGCTCTTTGCTCTCTTCTAGGCGCCCCTCCTCCCGACTATCTGCTTTCAACGACTATCAAGTTCTGCTACCTCGCCGAGCCACCAGCGCTCATGACCAGACTCTCCAACTCCTCGCGCCTGCTATGGCTCGCTTTTGCACCCATAAAGATTGCTTTACAACTTGCCAATTTGTTCTGGGTGCTAACCATGCAATGCGGTGACGGTCGGCAAGGCGCAGTGGAGGTCGTTATCGTCCAGGTGAGTTGATTTTCTCCGGAAGTTGGAGATGTCTGCTTTGTCTTCGAGGTGTTCTGATCCGCTCGTGCGATTGCTTTCCGCAGACACCGCCAGCCATTCCGCTTTTGCCGGTCGTCCAGCTCACCACCCGTCTCCTCGGCTCTCGTTTGATCATCGATTGGCATAATTTGGCCTATACCATTCTGGCATTGCGACTGGGTCGAGGCGTAGCCGGGAAAGTCGGCATCGGCGTGGCTAAAAGGTAATTGAAGTGCTGGTGAAAGAAATTCCTTCAACTCCATATCTAATTATGCATTGGACTCGTCCTGTGCGGTTTCTTACCTCGCCATTACTCCAGTATCGAACGAACATTCGGCCGCTGCGCCTACGCGCACCTCTTTGTGACGCGCGCCTTGTTGAACCACCTCGACGAACGATGGAATCTTCAAGGAAAGAAAGTTGTCTTGCACGATCGCCCCCCGGAGCATTTCAAACGGGCTCGAGTAATAGAAACGCACGAGGTGAGCGATTTTAGACCAGGACGAATGAGAAACTTCATTGCGCTCATCACCCTTTGCGGTTTTTTGTGTTGTTCAAGCTCTTCACAAAGTTGACCCCCGTCCTGGACGGTCCCTTGGCTGCTTCAGGAGAGCCCTCCCGCCGAACCACCCAGTTAGACGTCAAGCAGCCACCGGCCCGAGATGAGATCCCCTTCTTCCCTACGTATTCTTTACCTCACTCCACGCCTTTTACTACGACTTTACCGTCATGGTCTGGCACCCCTCCTTCACCTATCGACGGCCGAGCTTCGCTGGACACCCCTCCACTTTCGCCGTCTCCCCCTCGCGTACGATCAGGTGCTGCATCTTTTCTGGACCCGTCATACGTCGAGCTTCGCTCGGATCGACCCGCTCTGGTCGTGTCCTCCACCTCGTGGACCCCCGACGAAGACTTCTCCATCCTCCTGGATGCCTTGTCTAAATACGAAGAAAAGGCCAGGGATTCCTACAAGCGGAGCTTGTTCGCCGGCGTTGGGACAGGCGAGGAGGTGGGGCCGGCCCGGCGAGGCAGTGAGGAAGAGATGAGGACGGGAGCGGGACGTGTGGGAAGGATGGTACGAAAGAACAGCGCGTCCAATCTCCCCTCTTTTGCTCGATTCGAGAACGAGCGTCTGGAGCAGAACGGCGCTCCATTTCAGCAACCCACCATCTCTACATCCCTCCAGTCCTCATCACAACGATCGGCATCGGCACTCTCTTCCCCCGTCCTTTCGTGTGAACCTGATTCCTTTTCGACGTCTCCCCTTCTTCCCAACCTGCTCGTGGTCATCACAGGCCGCGGACCCATGCTTTCCTCCTTCCTGCAAACCCTGGAGGCACGCTCGACATCTGAGTGTTGGGAGCGGGTAAGGGTTCGCACGCTCTGGCTCGAGGCTGCGGATTATCCGATCCTACTCGGCTCTGCGGACGTGGGAGTGAGCTTGCACACAAGCTCCAGCGGATTGGATTTGCCCATGAAGGTAGTAGACATGCTCGGCTGCGGCGTACCGGTGTGCGCCGTCGGTTTTCCTTGGTGAGCGAGCTTTCTTCCATGGCCCTTGCTCGCGGGCTTTCGTGGACAAGTTGCCCTGACCCCCAACGAGCCTTTGTTCTGACCCTGTGGCTCTTTTGTGCTTTGATTTGAGCAGCCTAGACGAGCTAATTCAACCTGGTCGCAATGGCCTCATATTTGAAGATGCGGAAGGACTCGCCAATCATCTGGAGGTACGTCAGCTGAGCGACGTATTTCTTGGAGACGGGAAAAGGTGAACTGACCGTGCATGTGTTAACGTACGTCTGACTCGTTTAGGCACTCCTGCTCTCCCATCCGGAACCCACGCGTCTAATGTCTCAGCTGCGTAACGCTGCCCACACCTCTCTCGTCCATCCAGACTCTCTTTCCGACCCTTCCCAGCATCCGTTCGTGAGGCGTACGCCAAGCTGGGATGATAATTGGCGTAAGGTCGTAGGGCCGTTGTTAGAGAGGGAAGAGGGAAGCTGGGTAGCAGGAGAGAGGGCCAGTTCCTTACCTCCCTCTTCTCGATCTCACGCTCGAACGCGGACGGACGGTGGAGAACGTTTGCGCGGCCAGACCAGCGTATCTACTGGCGCTGGCGAAGTCAGGGCCGGGAGAGGTGCACAAGGCGAAAGAGGGGAGAGGGAGGAGGACGAGTGGGGGGACGGGCTGCGGTGGCGCGGCGTGGCTGGAGTGCCAGCCATCGAGGTGTCGCATCATGAGAGTTGAAGTTTATTGGAAGCGCGTCGAACAAAGCAAAGTCGGGGAATCGGCCATGTTGGTTTAGAAAGCCTGAGCATACTGGCCATGGGATGTATCGTCATGGGTTACACGGCACACACGGTGTGGGAGACGCTTTCCGCTTGCAGGTTTCGAATTATGTGGCACACAGACAGAGAGCCCATACACATTACAGTAGTTCCGGCAGTCGCCCTACAAGCGCCTACAAGTACAGCTACGCCACTCCTCCGCTATGCGACCGTCCGATCGCTCTCTTCATGTCCTCCGGGTCTCGGCCGACACCAGAACTTGGTGGTGTGATCATTGCTGCCGGAGCAAAGGATATGACCGAGAGGGTGAAAGGCTAAGCTCCACACGTTGGACTCGTGTGCAAATTCTAGCGTCGATATCGGGAGCGTCGGCTCGAGCGAGTCGAGAGACCAGTAGATGATAGCGCCTTCCGAGCCGCCGGAGACGAGCAGGTTACGATGGACAGGATGCCAAGTGACGGCTGTAAATTTGAGTCGAAGCCCATACCAGGTGAGTGGGCGAGCGAGCCACAGGGGAAATCAATGGGAAGCGTACGAGCAGATAACTCACAACAAGCTTCCTTGCGATGACCCTTCATCGTGTAGAGCTCTTTCATCGCCCGAATATCGTACACCTTGACACTCTGATCCCTGCTCGCCGTCGCTACCATGTTTCCGTCCGGGTTCCACGATACCGCTTGCACCGTGTTCTTGTGGCCGTGACTTGTCCGGGGAAACATGTATGGAATAGGTCAGCTTACCGTTTAAGACGACGTTGCACCTCCCCCTCTGAAAAGAGAAACTCACTAGGTCCCGAGATTGGTGCCTGTTCGCGGATCCCAGAACTTGACGAGGTTATCCTTGGATCCTGAGACGATCAACCCTTGTGTTGGGTGCCAGGCGACGCACTTGACGTCCCAGTTGTGACCTGGCGAGAAAAAATGGAAGTGGTCAGTACACGTTATTGAAAAGGTAATATGGGGGCGTCGCCGATACGCCCTCGAAAGCTTGGAACAGGCCACCTGTTTGACCGGGCAATAGTGGAAGACCACTGCGCAGCTGAATCGCGAACCTCACCAGTGAGCATCCTCTCCTCCCTCGCCTCCTCGAAGCCCCAAAGCTTGAGCGTGCCGTCGTCAGACGCGCTGACAAATCGTGCGTCGTTCGGAGAAAAGCTGAGATCGCGCACGGCCTCTCGGTGACCCTGAAACGCCTTGAGGTTGTTCATGTTGCCTTGAAAATATTTGATCGTCCCCGACTGGTCGCAGCTGATGAGCCAGACGCCGGAGCGCGACCAGACGAAAGATCGAATAGCCGTGTCGTGAGCCTGAGTGGAATCAGACCGTAAAAAGCGTGAGTTAGATGTATTCGTATCGAGCGATGTTCAGAACAGAGGCGATCTCTTTCAGGATGCAAGGACGCGCACCTGCAAGATGGTCTCAAAGTTGAAAGTGAGACCATTCCAGAGCGTGAACTCTCCGCTAGTCGAACCGGTCAATAACCTTCGTCCTTCTGGTGTCCACTGCGATGGCAAATAGAGTGAAAAAAGCAAGAGCAACGATGAGGGGGTGCTATCCTCTCCTTGGCGAAAACCTCATTATTCCGTTCTTCATCTCCTCTCTGTTGTTTCCAGCGCTCACCTTCACGACGTTGACGGGACATCGGACCTTGTTCGTAGACGTATGCACATGTTTGGTGCATACGGATGAGACGGTGCAGTCCGAATACGCAGCCGGTGGGAGCAGCTGAATAGCCACAGTAAGGATGATACAGGCAAAGATAAGTTGGTGTGACTTCACCCAAGCTTCTCCGAGGATCATTCATCACAAATAACGCACGTCTATGATGGAGTGGGGAGTAGGGCGAAGGTGACGCGTATCCCGAGTGGAAAGGGACATTGCTCGTTTCTGCCGGGGAACATGCCGTCGCTGTGAGCGGCTCCTGTGCTGGTCGTTCCGGCGGTCGTTCCGTAATCGGAGAAAAAAAGACCGATAACGTAACTCACAAGATCCCACTTGATCATACCACTATTGTAGTCCACCGTGCGACGCTGCATCAGCCTGTTTCTCTTTCTGCCTTCGAACCCTGCGTTCTGGGCGGCCATCTGCGCTGCGAACTCCTCCTCCGCCCGTTTGTCCTTCTCCGGCGGCTGTGGAGGCTCGAGATACCGTGACGGCTGCCATCGGGGTCTCTTGAAGCCGCGTTTGAGTGCCGGAGGGGACGAAGGAGACTGAGAGTCCGCTGCCGTCGAATCCAAGTCGTCCGAGGGCATGGGTGGTGGTGATGAAGGAGAAGCTTGGCAGTCGCACGCACGAGCTCGAGCTGTGTGCATTGATCACGTCCGCCAAATGCCGCCTTTGTCCGGCTGATAACGGCTGCTCGGATGGACGGCTGCATTATCTCACCGCGTGGGGAAGTCGAAACCACGACCACCGTTCACACCCGACAGCCATCGTCGTCGTGTCGTCGAGTCCTCTCAAACTTCTCTTTTCTCTTTAACTTACCCCACGCGCGCAGACAGGGGATGGCCGTCGAGGAATTCGTCGGCCAGGGTGGGAGCGCCTCGCTCGGCGTGCCACCGGACAACCGCACCGCGCTCTCTCTCCCTCCTCCCTCCTCAGAAGGGCCTACAGACAAGCCGCTGAAGGACCGTAAGGATCGCCCAGCTCTCCTTCGCGCTTCCACTGAGAGGATGCAACATTCGGTCGGAGAAGGGTCGACCGCGATTCCCCCTCCTTTATCTTCCTCGGCCTCCTTCTGCGCTCCCGATGACCCCAAGCAAGCGCTCCAGAGTCTCAGGGCTGTTCCAGAATCCTCAAAGGCGGCCAAGACGCGCCTCAAGGTGGCCGTGCTGGAACGGAGAGCTGAACAGCGCTATGCCATATTGCAGGGAGACGCCAGCGCCAAAGAACGTAGTGCGAGGAAGGATATCAAGATTGTTGTCGATTCAAAGCGGTATAGGGTCGCTACTGCCCCCAGCCAAAACGAGGACGCCACCGTGCGGGTCACCGGAGGGACTAGCAAACGAGAACATGAGATGCAGGCTGACGTGTTGAAGGACGCCGGTGTGGTTTTTCGTAATAGCAGAGTTCCCTCTGCCAGTCCTTTGACGGGAGAACCCGGTGAGAGACGGCCGCTGGATTGAACTCCCGTCGACGCTTGATGGTACTGGCGAATTGCTCATCGGATCCGTATTGCGCCTTCCCTTCGCTTTTCCATTATACCTTGCAGTGCCTCCTCACTACATTCATGCATGCTCTGCTCATTTCCGAGATACTTCCGGTCGAGCTCTCCTTCTCCGAGGCGTCAACTTTTCGGGATCTGCCAAAGCGCCTGTCGGCCAGCCGTCGGAGCAACTCGAGGGCTTTTGGGAGAAAGCCGAAGGCGGCGGCGAGAGTTTTGTCGGACAACCCCTGGATCTGGAGGATGGCAGCGCCGACGTACACCTTCAACGGCTGCGTGCATGGGGATTTAACTGCCTCCGATGGGTCGTCACATGGGAGTCTCTCGAACGCGAAGGACCGTGAGTTTTCTTTAGTTTGCCGGTCCCATGTAGTTCTGAAAGCGATCTGCTAACGCTCTGTTGCTTTGGCTGTCTGACTAACTCAGCGACAAGTACGACGAAGCTTATATCGATTATACCATTGCAGCACTTCGCAAGGTCAAGGAATATGGCTTCAAGGTATTCATCGATCCGCATCAAGATCTTGTAAGCATTTCCCGTTGGACTTGTCATATCAGTTTCCTGAGATCCGCGCTGAATCAATCGCTTTGCCTTCTTGTCTTCAGTTTTCTCGTTTCACAGGTGGTTCAGGTGCACCCTTCTGGACAGTCATTGCCTGCGGTCTCAACCCTCGCAACTTCACCGCCACCCAGGCTGCCTTCCTTCACTGCGAATGGCCGGGCCAGGAAGATCCTGATCCTTACAATTTCCCTGACATGCTTTGGGCTACCAACTATAGCCGGCTCGCCGCCATGACCATGTCCGTCCTATTCTTCGCTGGCAAAGCGTACGCCCCGAAATGCATCATCGATGGCATGAACATCCAAGACTACCTTCAGAGACACTTCTTGCGCGCCTTCAAGCATTTGGCCGAGCGTTTGCGGGACGCTGGAGACCTCTTCGACGAGTGCATCATTGGGTGGGACAACATGAACGAACCCAACCGCACGCTCGTCGGCATTCAAGACCTCTCCGTCATTCCAAAAGAACAGATGTTGAAGAAAGGCCCGACCCCAACCCCTCTCCAAGCGATGCAGCTAGGAATGGGTAAGGCGGCCACCGTCGAGAATTGGGTATTCGGAAGTCTCGGCCCGAAGCGCGGAGGGCATGTAACAGTCGATCCGGCCGGGAAGACGGCTTGGCTCGCTCCGGAGACGGAGCCTGGCGGGAGGAACGAGAGGTGGAGCTGGACCCGCGATCCTGGATGGAAGCTGGGCAAGTGCGTCTGGGCGCTCCACGACGTGTGGGACGTCGAGACGGGCGACGTCTTGGAGAAAGACTACTTCCGATTCTATCGCCTCGGCGACGGCCTGGATGACTCGGCTGGCTCACTGGAGAAGCGACAGGTCGACTTCGTCGCCGACTTCTGGCTTCCGCATTGGCGAGCTTACGCTTCAACCGTTCGTCTCGTCCACAAGGAGGCGATCATGTTTGTCCAGCCTCCTGTGTTTGAGCCGCCGCCTAAGGAACTCTCCGAGGCCGATCTCCAGTCGCGCGCAGCCCTCTCGCCTCACTTCTACGATGGCTTGACCCTCATCACCAAGCACTGGAACTGGTTCAACGCGGACGCTCTTGGTTTGCTCCGCGGCAAGTATCCAGGCGTTCTCTTTGCGGTTAAGGTAGGCAACGCCGCCATTCGACAATGCCTCAGAGAACAGCTCGCCATTTTACGTCAGGACACTCTCGACGTTTTGGGTCGCTATCCGACCATGGTCGGCGAGATCGGCATTCCCTACGACTTGGACAACAAGAAAGCTTACTTTGGCTCTGACGGCAAGGGGGGCAAGGGAGCCGGAGACTATACCGCTCAATGCAGGGCGATGGACGCCAGTCTTAACGCGTGTGACGGGCGAAACGTGCTGAACTACTGCATATGGACATATTGTCCCGACAACTCTCACAAATGGGGTGACCACTGGAACGGTGAGGACCTCAGCATCTGGAGTGCTGATGATGTCAAGGAGCGCAAGGGAAGCAGTCCACATTTTTTGCAGCAGCCTGAAGGCGAAAAGAGTCTAGCGGAGAGCGCGGACACCATCGCTGCCCCAAGCCCTCTCTCTGCTACTAGCCCGGCTGGCGACAAGTTGGGCAATGGCGCGTCTGCACACTTGACGGACAAGACGTATTCCTCGACTGCCTCCTTGGCGACGCTCGCCGACCCGACAAACCTTCCAGCCCCTCATCCGACCGAGTATACCATCCCCTTCCTCACCAATGGATCTCGTGCGGCAGCCGCGTTTTGTCGACCGTACCCGACCGCCACGGTCGGGACGCCTCTAAGCATTGATTTTGACATCAAGAGCTCTGAGTTCAAGTTCTCCTTGTCAGTCACGCCCAACGACGTACAGGACGAAGGTCTACCCACCGAAATATACGTCCCCTTCGTTCACTATGCCAGTGACGTTTATTTGGGCGATGCAGCTGGTCACTGCGGAGGGAACCCGATCCGTGCGGGAACGGAAGATGTCGAGCGCGATGTGGGGAAGGAACTGTCGAAGCAGAGCACGACGGCGGAGTCGCTCGGTCTGCCACTCAGCGAGGGACGCTACGATGACGCTTTCCAGCTCGACCTGCACGTCGAAGTAACCGCTGGGCGGTGGGAGGTCCAAGGGCAGAGGCTGCTGTGGTATCTCCCTTCAAACGCCTGCGAAAGCGGCCGCGGCCTCGACGATGACGACACTGGAGACATGGAAGATGGACCTTTCATTGAAGCGGGCGACGGCGAGGCGGTCCAGACGGACCTCACCGGCCAGGGCAAGTACCACGGAGGCGAGACGACGCACACGATCATCGTCCGCCGCAAGAGCGGGCCCATAAGCTTCGAGGAGAACCTGGGCGCCTGGGACGCGCTTTACGAGCGGGCCTTTGAACTGTGCAATCTTCTTTAGATTCGAACAGGTCTGTGGGATTTCTGGTCTTTTGAGGGTTGGTGGTCAGCGTCAAGTCGTCATGGCACGCCTTGATATCTTCTCTGTTATGTGGGCGTTAGTCTTTCCTTGTCTTGTATTTCATACCATCTGTGGTCTGTGGACGTCGATCTTCCCCTGTCTTGTATTCTCTCGCCATGTCATGACCTTTTCCGATAGTCGAGCATTCCATCCCGCACAGGATACTTGATTAGTGTCCGCCCCAACTTAAGAGAGAGGCACCGTTGCGAGCACCTTCCACTCCTCGGGCCTCCCCTGCGTGCTGACGACCAAGACGTCGCGAGAGATGAAACTTTTTACGCCCGCGACCTGTGCCCTGCTCTCCGTCCTCTCTTCCTCCACGAGCTCCCCGTCCACGTCTTCCACCTCACCTCTGTCATGCATGCTGACGATGGTTTGCCGCCTTTGCTCGGAGGTGAGGTCGCCGTAGACAAGAGAGAGGTGAGGGAAGTAAGGAGGCTGGGAGGCGGTCTGCGGGAAGACTTGGCGCATGCGGGCGTTCAGGGAGACCAATGGCTGGGTTGGTGAGACGGCGGCGAGGACGCACTGCCCGATATAGCGGGGAGAGGGGGCGAGCAATCAAAATACAAGCCGAGTTCGCCGTGGGCACAAAAAGAGCGTCCACGACGCTTACCTGGAAGAAGGAGCTGCCCTCTCGGACGTCCATCAGTTCGAGCTCGAGCCCGCCGCCCACAACACCTCCTCTCGGCTGCCACTCCTCCCTCCAAGCCTCCACGGCCTTCCTCACGCGCTCCTCCACTTCTTTCACATCCATATCTTTCAAGCCAGGCAACAGAGTGACGTGCGGCTCAAAAAGAGGAGTGGAAGAGCGTTTGCTGAGGCTGGAGAGGAGGCCGGAGAGAGAGACGAAGGTGGGTGAGCAGCGAGGCGGGGAGAGCCAGAGGGAGACGCCTGTGAAGGTGCCGCCGGTGGAGCGGTAAAGGTCGTCCGCTGGACGCGGTGGTAGGGAGTGAGTCAAGAGAGAGGGACGACCTTGGCTCTGGCAGCCACATGGAGAGGGATTTCCTCACCCATCGTATCGTGTCTCTGGCCTTGATGTTGATGTCAGTGCGATTCGCGGTGGTCGTCGAAAGTTCAATATTCACATCACACATAATGCACCATCATCCGATTCGGATCGCGCTGTGTCACCACGGATCTTCAATTCTTCCCCGTAATAGTTCCAGTAGGCAAGCATAAAACCATAGATCATCACACATGTATAAACATTCATACTCAAAAAAGTAGACGCTCATAAACATTGCCGTTAACATTCCCGTATTTATATGTAATATCAAAAGTATGGTGTAGGTCTTCATTCGTGACGTCATATATTCCTTCACACATCAACTGTGGACTGCTTTGGGGCTCGATATCATACAGCTACGTCGTTCTCCAAATGCCAGACTCTTCCATCGTCAAGGACTGATTACCTATCCAAAGTTCATCATGGCCATGTTTGCCGAACCTCGCTACGCCAAGAACATCAACTTCGCGCGAAGTCTTTCACGACCCCCGTGCGCCTAGCATCCAAAGAGACTTGTTTAGAACAACAGTCCGGAATACTGCCCACTAATAAG
>JAMDHV010000192.1:0-23734 GCA_029717575.1 Peribolospora kevripleyi
AAAAAAAAAAAAAAAAAAAAAAAAAAAAAAAAAAAAAAAAAAAAAAAAAAAGTCGCGCTCGCTAGCTCGCTCTCGGGTGGTGGTGGCGAAACTTAACTTCCTTCAAGCATGCGTGAGAGAAAAAGGCGAAAAATGGCGCGCCGACTTGTCTGCGATCACGCCATTCAGACGGGCGCTACCGGACCACGTTGACCGACCGTCTCTCGATTGGCGAGGGATGAAAGGACAAAAAAGTGGGGGTTCGTAACATTCGCGCGTCAGCGTCAGGACATTACTATGAAATCTATAAATCGGGAACTCTCCGCTCATGCAACGTCGACGTGTGTGTCGTTCTCGAGGCAGGTCGTGGTGCACGAAAGGGTAAAGGGGAATAGCGAAGCGTGAAGGGGAATAATGAAGGGAGAGGGTAAGTTGGGGAATGATGAACTGCGAAGGGTAAAGACGAGATGGGCAGGCGGTCCGGGAGGGCGAGATCGGTGATCTGTCCGACGCAATTGCGCGGATGCACCGAGGTTGGAGAAGGAAGGGCGAACGGTCGGTCGTCGGGGAGGGGGGAAGAGGGACGAAGGGGACTGATTTGTCGAGCCGTTCGGCGCGGCGTTCGCTTAGGCCCCGCTCTCTCCGACCTTGGAGGACGTGAAGACGGGGCCAGAGCCGAGAGGAGGCGGGTGTAGCTCGTGCACGTCGCCACGAAGGGGGCCGACGGGCAACTGAACCCAGTGCTTTTCGGCGGCGAGGACGCCGGCGATGGTGTGAATGACGGCGGCGATGCCGCTGAACAGGAGGAAGTAGCCGCCGGCTTTGGTCGCGGCGGCGGTCGAGGCGCCGGAGGTGGTGGCGTCCAAGTACGAGCCGGACAGGAGGAAGAGGGCGATGGAGCCGAAGCCGGCGGCGGCTACGATATCGATGTGCCGGCGAAGAGCGAAGAAGGACACGAGAGCAAAGGCGACGCCCCACCCTATCCGAGGAGAACACACAACGTCAGTCCGTCGTCGTCGTCGGCGCGTATGCCATCGGTACGGAAACACATACAGAGGAGATAAGCGTGTCGGCGGGAATGGTCTTATCGGTGGTGTAGGCGGCCAAGATGCCGGAAGGGACGAGGTAGATGAGCGCCAAGCCGGCCCAGAGGCCGGCGATGGCACCGAAGACGGTGGTGTGGAAGACGTCGTTGTTGAAGAAGGCGCCGATGGCGGAGAGGTAAAGACCGACGGTGGACTAAACGAATGGCGTTGTGAGCGTCAGCCTGCGCTCCGGGGATGGACGAGCGGTCGGAAAGAGAGGGCAGACAAAACTCACAAAGCCGAGGGCGACGGCGACGACCAGGTCGGGTTGCTGGATGGACCTCCATCCGGCCAGGTACGAGCCAAAGATGAGGGCGGCGAGGGCGTGCGCGGCCCAGCCGAGGGGCTCGGTGTTGGCCAACGGTCTGAAGCTTCCGTTGCCGTCGTACGTGCGCCAGTAAGGGTGGACTGCCATCGTGGGGAAGGAATGGAGGTGCGAGGCGAAGTAGGAGGGGGGGAGACTGGGGAGAAAGCAGAGATGTGAGACTGCGAGACGTCGATCCGTCGCGCTTTATAGACGGTAGGGCGGGGAGAAGAAGGCGAAGAGGGGGCCCCTCCTCGAGCCGTCCTGGCGCTCGCGCGAGGTGCGCAGGATATTGTGTTTTTTCTCGTCTCCGCCGCTGTCGCCATCCTGACGCTCGCCAACAAGACGGGATGGAAGGGCGATGAGCAGACGCTACTGGTTGATCATCACAGCGGGCGCCGCGTTGCGGAGCTGGAACGCCGGGAAAGGATTCCTAGAAGGAAGAGAGAAGACAAAAGGATTTAGGGCGCCCTCAGAGATGACGGCATCCTCGACGCAGCTTGCGTTCAGAGGCCGAGGTGGAAGAAGAAGGCGCCTGTCCTGTTCTGCGTCGCACTCGCCGGTTGTCAAGTCCATCTTCGCTTGCCAGTCCGTTCCTCGGGATCGCGTAAGGAAGGGAGAGGGGAGAAGATGGAGATGTCGGGGTCGCGGAGAGAAGAGGATGACGGCATCCTTGACGCCTCTTGCGTTAAGAGGTCGAGGGCGGAAGTAAGTAAGGCCGGTCGTTCGTTGGTGTGATGCGTCGAATACATTTTATCCAGTCCCGAACATTATCCCAAGTCCGGGGAGCAGATTGCGCACCGTCCGTCGTACGCTGGCCCCGGTCTTCTCTTTTTTTTATCTGTCCGCCCGTCCGTCCGTCGTAGTCGTACGCCGCTCGCTGGCCAAGCCAAGAGCAGACGAGTACGGCCCACCCGGTCAACCAAAGCCCGCCCAGCCCGTCCAAGATGCGTCAGTCCGCTCGGCCGCCACGCCAGTGCTCGTCTCCTATCCATGTCTCTTCCGAGATCGATCCATGGATAGATGAGGCCGTCAGCCGGGCCGGACCAGACCAGACCGGAGGCGACGGTGGTGTTCTTAAGGATGACGGATGTCGCTGTGGATGTCAATGTCAATGTCGATTCAGTCGTCCGGCGTGACGGGCGTAGCATACAGGATTATAAGACGCGGAATGGAGGCGGGACGGGACGAGAGGGGAAGGAACGTGTAACGTTACAAGTTCGGCCGGGGGGGTCCACGTGGGTAACAACGATCGCGACGGACGAGACGAGATGAGACGAGAGCGAGAAGGAAAGAAAAATTGGAAGAGGGGGGTCTGGAACCATCATGACTTGACTTGGACCTACGTACCGTCCGTCCCAACGAGCCAAAACAAACAGGGGGAATGACGATCGGGGGATCTCAGATCGGATCGGGAATCGCTCTCAAGCGAACACGCTCGTCCGAGGATTCTCCTGGAGCTGGAGCACGGGCGACGACCTTTCGGACTTTTCGTCCGCCGTCCTGCCCTTGCTCTTGTCCTTGTCCTTGGCCGGCGTGAGGTGACGGGCGGCGAAGCGGAAGGCGGCGCCTACCGACGGTTCCCATAGGGGGTGGTGGCGGTCGGGGATGATGAAGCTGCGGGGGGGGGGGGGAATGGGGGACGGACAAAAGAGGTGAGGAGGAAAGCGCATCGTCACGGTACCGACCGGCCGTCGCTCGAGATGGGACGACACTCACTCAAAGACGTGGCCCTGGCCTTCGAGGACGTTGAGCTCGTGCGGCACGCCTTTCTCCTTGAGCAGACTCGCAAACTCGGTGGCCTGGAATACGGGGCAGACATCGTCCATCGTGCCTGTTTGTGTCGAGTCGTGTCGTTGATCGCGGGCCAGGACAAGACGGGAAGAAGGAAAAGAGGAAAAATTGGAGCGGTATAAAAGACAAGTTGCCTCGGGATTGGGGGCTCACCTCCGACCAAGTACGTGGGAGGAAAGTCAGGCCCAACGTGGAACAAGGCGCACGTCTCCGCGTGCCTGTCCCTATTCTCCGGCAAGCTAGGATCAAAGCCGAAGCAGTGAATGAAGATGTCACCCTGGATGGAGTGGCGCCAGACAAAGTCGCACTGTGGGTGACGAGGAGGCGCGCCGGGGGATCGGGGAAGGAGGTCGCTGAAGGGCGTCGAAGCGACCATCTTGGTTGAGTGGAGCACTTGGTCTGCCACTTTGTCGTCCCACTGAGCGAGAGCGGGGCATGGATGGACGGGGTGAGTGCAAAGAGCCAAATCGTCGTCGTCATCGTCTCTCGCGGACGCCAGCTCACCTTCGGCCAAGGCGCAAAGCCTACGTGTCGGAGCGATGATAGGGACGGTAAGTCAATGCCAAACAAAAAAGCACCCAAGCTCGCCAGAATGCAGACGCAATGACAACTGAGGATGCGCAAGACGGGACGCACCGGTGAGCTGCATGGAGGTAAACCTGCGGACCATCCAGTCATCGAAGCGCGTCGAAGGGTAAAAAGCCATGATGGCTTTGGGCTTGGGCTCAAAGGCAAAGCCGGAGGCGAGGGCGTAGTAGCCCGAAGCGGACCTGGAGGGGCGAAAGGACGATGGAAAGTCGGATCGCCGTCGGTCAGCGAGTCCCAAGTGGGGACAGGACAAACAGATGGACGGAGTGAAATCAATAGAATTGAATAGAACTGACCATCCGCAGACGACAAGCTCGTTCGGGTTGATCCTCTTGCTGAGCAGCGACGGCAGCTTTTCGTGCACCCAGCGGTGGCAGGCCTTTATGCTGTCGAGCTGGTCTGCAATCTTGGCTGTTGCGTGTCAGATGCGCGTCGTCGAGGAGGGAAGGAGAGGATCAACGATCACGCGGCGATGGGGTCACGGCGGGCGAGATGGATGGGGCTCACCAGCGGGGCAGAGGGGGTAGTCCATGGTCACGACTGCCCAGCGACGGCGGTGGACGGCCTCGTCGAGCTCGTGCGCGGGGAGGCCGGCGCGGTCGCCGAGAGCGAACTGTGTAGGGCGGCGAGGAGTAGGTGAGCGACCGCTGGGGGACGTAGAGGCTATACAGAACAAGCGCCGACTTGAACTCACCCTGGGAGGGGTGAAGAACAGAACAGCGAGGGAGACGAAAGAGGATAAACGACCAAGCCAGGTCTCGCCACCGTCGCTCACTCGCATCGCTCGCTGGCCGGCGACTCACCCTCCGCCATGAATGAGAAACCAGACGGGGAAGCCGTCTGCTGGGGGCTCGCCTTCGGGGAGATAGACGTCTGCCTCGAGGGCGAGGTCCTGAGGGAGGATGTTGTGGTAGACGAACGTCTGAGGCTTGGGGGTGCTCGACGACGACATGGCGGGGCGGTGGAGAATAGAGGGGTGGTGGTGGAGGAGGAGGAGGAGGAGGAGGAGGAGGAGGAGGCGAGGGACGAGGGTCGACGGGGGGCTGGGGGTTGATAAGAAAGACGGGTGAGTGGCAGGAGGATGGGCAAACATGGGTTAGGGGTAGCGCGACCAACGCCGGCGTCTGCTCTGTTGTGCCATCGCTGACGACGACGGACGACGACGAGCCAAGTGGGCGATGCCGGGCGGGGGCGGGCTGTGTACGAGAGAAGAAGAGATGGGAGGGGCACGCGGCGAGGCGAGGGCGAGCAGAAGGTCCGGGAAGGGACGGAGATGAGGACGGGAGGATTGCATGCGTTGCCGTTCTCGTTCTTCATCGCTGTCATTTTGCTCTTCGTTTCCTTCTCATCGCCTTGCAGGTGGTCGGAGTGGACGACGACGACGAGTAATAAGTGAGAATGCCGAAACGGCGACATGGCAAGGCGAGGCCTGCACGGGCCACGTGACGCGTCCGAGCGACGACGTGGGGCTAATGAAATAATAAATGATCGTAGCTGGCGATGGCGATGGCGATAACGACGGCGATAACGACGGCGATGGAGATATTATGGCAAGAAAGCGGGAAGCTGAAGGAGAAAATAGGAAGCCAGGCCGGGCCGAGGGCCTCGCTCACGTCGTCAGCGTTGAGCTTGCTTGCTCCACCGCTGGCCCACACGTCACATCACGTCGTCTCCACGACCAGCACAAAAAAAACAAGCCTGTGATAGACGCTGCCGCCACGTCCGCCTCGGTGGCAGCGCTTGCTCGAAGCCACCCGAGCCACGGCACGAACGACCTCGGCGCCGTCTACCGATGGAGCTACCCACGCCCACGCCCACGATACGGACGGCCCACTCATTGTTCTCGTCCTCCTCCTCCTCGTCCGTGTCCGTCGTTAAGGTTAATCAATCGATCCAATCTCACTTCACGAGGCGGGAACGTTTTCCCGCGCCTCCTCGTTCGTCCGTTGTCGTCGTGGCCGTAGAAGGTGGCTCTCTCTGTGAGGCGGTGCGGCGGGTCGTGCAAGGCAAGCCATCGGCATGTCCGGACCGAGGTCGAGGTCGAGGTCGAGACTGGTCAGACGGACAGACAGACGGACACACAAGACAGACAAGATTGGGTTGGATTTGGATTTGGATTGGAATGGACGGGATTGGATCGGACGCAAGGCAGTCCTCCTGGCACCTCGCCTCGTGTACTTCTCCACCTCTCCATCTCCACCTTCCTGCGCGTCCGTCCGTCCGTCCGTTTGCATAGCCACGCGCGCCCTGCACGACAGGCAAGTCCCCACAACGCACAGACCGGCAAGCAAGCAAGAAAGAAAGAAGGAAGGAAGGAAACGACGGGGCCTCGACCAAGTCCAAAGAAAAAGAAAAAAAGAAAGAACAAAATTCTAGGCCCCACAAGGACCCCGCTTCCTCCTTCCCTTCTCTTCTCTTCTCTTATCCCTCGGGACCGTGTTTTCCCCGCCCCGCTCGCTCGCTCGATCGAAGCGAAGCGAAGCGAAGCGTAGATTGGTACGTGCCACGCAGAACGTGGCGATGGCCCACTTAAAAAGACCTGACGAGGTAGGTTTGAACCCGGGGAGAACGGGAATGTGGTTTCCAGGGGATAGGGAGTCACGAGGAAGCCTCAGCTCGGAGAAACACGGACCTCCGCGGGGGACTGCTGCTGCGCTCGCAATGGTTAGTTACACCGACGATGCGGCGGCCGACGACTCCTCCCCAGCTCGCTCCGTTCCCAGCCCGGCGGAAGGGATCAGCAAAGACGTTGAGAATTTCTTTCGTCACTTGGAATACGGAAGGATATCGAATCGGAATTCGTGTAGATCACATCGAAATCGTGTAGGACGACCGACGAACGATATCACATCACATCTTGAAGCGACCCGAGGGAGGGGCCCTGCAATGCGGGAATTCCGGGGTAGGAATAGGGGAGGAAGGAAGCGAGAGCTCAGAATTGGAAAAAGGCGAGAGAGAGAGAGAGGATGGGCAAGGCGGATGGCGTGTGGTCCAGTCGAAAAAACCCGGGCGGACGGCAGTCGGGGTTACAGAGCGACCGACGGACCGACGGATGCTCACAGGCCAATGGCTTTGGCGATCCGTGCGCCCAGCTCCGGGTCGACGCGAGCAAAGACGTCGACCTGCCTCTTCTTGATCTCCTTGTGCTTGACGCCGCCGAGGTGTCCGGCAACGTTGGACACCAGCCGGTCCCGCGCCGCGTCGTCGAACACGTTCTGCCACAGCGCGCGCGGCTGCTCAAAGTCAATGTCGGAAACTTCGGAGAGGAAGGCATCGATGCCCTTGGCCGCCCAGGCCTCATGCTCCGGCAAGGCGTAGGTGCGCGTGCGGTACTTGAGAGGCTTCGTCGACGCCTGGTAGTTCGGGCGCGAGCCCTGGTTACCGTTGACGGTCTACGCGGGCGGGAGGATAGATAGATCGGACGGTCAGCGCAACTTCTCACGTCATCACAGCCGACCGACTCTCACCATGAAGCCATCCCGCTGGAAGTTGGCGACGGGCACGACGGGCGCATTGACGGGGATCTGCTGATAGTTGACGCCGAGGCGGTGGCGGTGGGTGTCGGGGTAGGAGAAAAGTCGGGACTGGAGGACCGGGTCTGCGGAGGGCTCGATGCCAGGGACGAGGTGGGAAGGGGAAAAGGCGGCTAGATAGGCAAGACGACCGAATGATCAGTGGACACTGTTTTCGATGACGGACAAGCGGGGCGGACGCCAACGCTGAAAAGGAGCTCTCACCCTGCTCGATCTCGGCAAAGTAGTTCTCCGCGTTCTTGTTGAGAACGATCTTGCCGACGGGGCGGAGCGGGAAGTCGGCGTGGGGCCAGACCTTGGTCAAGTCGAACACGTTGTACCTGTACTTCTCGGCCTGTTCGGCGCTCATGACCTGCACGCTGACGGTCCATGAGGGGAATTCACCCTTTTCGATGGCTTCGAAGAGGTGCTCGTTCGCAAAGTCCGGGTTCTCGCCGGCCAGCTTGCCCGCCTCCTCCTGGGTGTGGTACTTGACGCCCTGGTCGGAACGGACGTGGATCTGGACGTAGTTCCAGTCGCCGTTCTTGTTGACGAACTGGAGGATGCAGAAGGGAGGAGCAAGGCGTCAGCGTGAGCGCATAAAGCGAGAAGGACAAAATGCTCGCTCTTTTTTGGCGCTCGGGTACCAACCTTGAAAGTGTGCCCGGAGTAGCCGTGCTGGTACTGGTGCGAGTAAGGGATGCCGCGGTCGGAGAAGAGGATCATGACCTGGTGAATGCTCTCCGGGTTGAGCGAGAGATAGTCCCAGAACATGTCAGCGTCCTTGAGGTGTGTCTGAGGGTTGCGCTTCTGGGTGTGGATGAAGTGGGGGAACTTTGCGGGGTCGCGGATGAAGAAGACGGGGGTGTTGTTGAACACCCAGTCGAGGTTGCCCTCGTCGGTGCGAATCTTGATGGCAAAGCCGCGCGGGTCCCTGGCCGTGTCCGCGCTTCCGCTCTCGCCGCCGACGGTGGAGAAGCGGATCGTCACGGGGCTCTTCTTTCCGGGTTGGAAAAGGCTGGCGCAGGAGAGGTCGGAGATGTCGTGGGTGGCCTCGAAGAAGCCATGGGCACCGCCACCCTTGGCGTGGACGACGCGCTCGGGGATGCGCTCGCGGTCGAAGTGGGCCAGGAGGTCAATGTGGTGGAAGTCCTGAAGAAGGAGCGCGCCGCCGGCCTGGCTCGGGTTGCCGACGTTGGCGCGCTGGGCCTCATAGGGGCGGTCATGCGCTGCGGGTGTGGGGGCGAGGGCGATGTGGAGGTGTGGGGGTGAGGAAGGGATTGGGTCAGCAGGCGTCGGCGAAAATTCACGCTGCCAACGGCGGCGTGCGCATATAACGCTCGAGACGACTCACGGGCGCCGTTAGAGGTGGTGTAGAGGACGTCCTCGGCGGCGGCGCCGGAGACAGGCTGCGGGAACTGGGGGCGGGGTAGGGATGAACGAAGGCAAGAGGGGTCGGTTGGAATATCAGCGGAGGCGCAAGACAACAAAGCGAGAGACAGCGGCGTGGAGGGTGCGGCGACGTTGACGACGTTGACGACGACGACGACGACGACGACGGAGGCGGCGTCGACGAATGTGGAGGGAGGGACTCACGACGGAGGTCATGGCGTACTATCGACGGAGGAGCAAAAAAGAGCAAGCAGAAGTGGAGTTGGGTGAATCGCTGGTAACGGCGAGGCGAGGAGTGGTGGAGGCGATGACGATGGCGGACATGTGGAGGTCCGTCCGTCCGGCTCGCGGCTTAAGTAGTCGTCGGTGGGTGGTGGGCGTGCGTGCGCTGGGCGAGGCACAAGTAAACAGACGGCTATGCGGCATTTATTCTGCTCGCCTTGCATTCCTCTTTCTTTGTCGACGCTCGTCCTCCATTCATCTTCCATCCTTGCCCCCATCCGTCCCTGTCCATCCCCCTCCTCCCCTCCTGCCCCCTCCATCGCCCAACTCCACCCAACTCCACCCAGCCTTCCATGCCCATCCCCCTCTCCGATCACCCCGCGCCTACACGCGTGCTGCGGCAACTCCCCGCAAGTGACATGAACGGTGTCAGGCCATCAACGCCGACGATCTGATTGGCAGAGCGGATCAAGATGAACCCGAGTGACGTCGACGACCGATGCAGTGACGACGACGACGACCACCACATTTCTTCCACGAGCAACGTCTCCAACCAAGTTGGAGCCTCACGCAAAGACAGACAGGAAGAGAGACAGACAGAGACACGCTCGCTCACGCCGCTTCTCACGCGACCGAGACTCGATAGAGTCCCCTCGACCACACGACACGGCGCTCAGCACTGCCTCGCAAACCCGGTAGCCCTCGTCCCCTTTCCAGTGCCGAGGTGAGCGTGCTTCCTGTCCCCATGGCCTGCGTGCCTCCTACCCTTGCCCTTCTCCTTCTCCTCGTCCGCCTTGGTCGACAGTGCGGCGAGGTGCTGAGCCGCGTTCGAGTCGTCCGTGAGCGACTCGGTGATCTCTATCAAGTCCGACACCAGCCGGTCTACCATCGTTCAAGTCAGACCGAGGGGCAACGCAAACATTCAGCGATCGAAACCAACGAAAATCGAGCCGGGTAGACAGACAGACAAACAGACAGACAGACGACTCACCGATCAACTCCTCGCTGATGCTCTCCCGCACGACGACGCGCAGAATCTCAATGTGCCCGAGGTTCGGCGCGAGGGCATAGTTGGGCACGATCCATCCCTTGACGCGGAGGAGTGTCTGCACCCACCGCTGCTCCAGGTGCGGGTACTCCTTCTTGAACGCATCCGTCCACTTGAACGACACCACCGGAAGGCCCGGCATGTAGTACTCCGCCTCCGTCTCGTCCTCTTCCTCTTTTCCCTTCGCCTTTGCCTTGCGTCCGGGCGCTGGCCGGTGGATGTCGGAGAGCACTTCGTAATAGCCAGACAGCTCGAGGGCGCGCGACAGCAGCCGTGCGTTCTTCAGGTCGTCCGTCTGGACGTTCCTGTATCCCTCGAAGCCGAGCTGGACGGGGAGCGAGCGGAAAGAGAGACGCAAGACGCAGAGTCAGTGCCACGCCACGTCGGACTGCGCGTCGCGAGGGAACGCCGCTTCTCACGTTGATAAAGTTGAAGTACTCTATCAAAGAAAAACACGCCGCCGTTCCGACATACATGTCAGCCTGTGTCAGCCTGGGGTGGGCTCGGTGCGGACGGACGACGACCACGAACTCACGAGCGAGGACCGGCGCGGCGGGACGAGAAAAGTTGAGGTTAAAGCTATACTCGGTGCTACCGAGATAGTGCAGCTGACCCAAGTCGACAGCACGTCAGGTCATGTCAGGTCATGTCATGTCAGGTCAGGTCAGGTCAGGTCAGACGTCCAGGCTGCCGTCCGTCCGTCCGGGCGCTCGCCAACGCTCACCTCAAAGATCAAATCCTTGGGTAGGAACTCCTCGTTTTTCCACACCACCCAACCCAGGCCGACGTACGTCATGCCGTACTTGTGCCCGCTGCCGTTGATGCTCACGACGCGCGGGACGTCGAAGGACCATTTGAGGTTAGGAAAGGCGAAGGGCGCGAAGAAGGCGCCTGAAGCGCCGTCGACGTGGATAGGCACGTCCCAACCCTTTTCGGCCTCCAATTCATCCAGCACCGCGTTCACGCCCACCACGTCCTCAAAGTGTCCGGTGTACGTCGAGCCGAGGATGACAAAGACGCCGATCGTGTTCTCGTCTACGAGCCCCTTGACCTTTTTCGGATCCGTCACGTACCGGCTCTCCTTCGAGATCGGCACCGTCCGAGCCTCGACGTCCCAGTACCTGGCGAACCTGTTAGGGCGGACGCACGACGATGACAAACACCGGTCAGTTCCTCACCTCCTCGCCGACCGACCGACCAACGCCGCGTCGCTCACTTCTCGATGCAAACCTGCGCCTCGGCGCCAAAGATGACGTTAGGCCCCGGCCGACGCTCGTCCTTTCCCGCCTTCTTCATCTTTTCTTGCCACCGCCGCTTCATCGCCAAGCCGCCGAGCATGATGCCCTCCGACGAGCCCGTGCATGCGGTGCCGATCGCCTTCTTTCCCTCGGCTTTCCATAGGTCTGCGATGATGGACACGCTGTTTTGGGTGGGCGGTTCCCATATGAGCGTCCGTTCGTTCCTGTTCGACATGCTATGCGGGAGAGGAGAGAGAGAGGACTCTCCTCCGACTCACCAACGAGCGTGAATGTCCAACGTAGCTGTCCGTGGAAGAGCGCCGACGACGAAGACGAATGAGTCCAATCTCCCATGTTCGAAAGGAAAAAAAGATCGCCGAGCGGAAGCGGCGGAACAAACCAGGGTATTCGTCCTGATCCACCAGGTTCTTTCCCACGTTCTCCGCCATGAGCCTTCCCGCTTCTTCCGGCATCCAGGTGTGTACGAACGAGGCGAGGTTGAGCGACTCTGTGTGGGGGAGGCGAGCGAGGAGGGACCATCGCCGACGAGTGTGTGAGCTTTCGTCAAGGAGCCTGCTCCGCTGCTCCGCTGTCTTGCGGACGATCGCGTGCACTCACCCTTGCCGTCGAGGTCGACTTCGTCTTTGATCAGCTGGTAGGCCTGCTGGCCGGAGATGCCGCTCTGCGGGAGCCTTTTGGGCGCGACCGAACGAAGAGAAGAGATGAGCGCCTCCGCTCTTCTCTCCGTCGTTCCTCTCTCCCACCGCACCGCATCCCACGATCCTCTCGCCAGACGCTCGCTTGCGCCGGCACTCACTTGTACTTGGGCAGGTCGCCGATGTTGTACCGTCCTCCGTGCGGGTGGGAATGGTACTGCCTCCTGTGGTGCAAGAGCGAGAGGCTGGGGTGGTCCTTGGCGGCCTCGATGAGGGACTCGGGGTCGACTGCGCGCGAGATCAGAGAGAAAAAAAGCGCGGTGAGACGATACCGTGCCGAGGGGTCAGTCGGCTGTGAAAAACGGCTCACTGTGCTTGGAAAGCATGGCGAGGGCGTTGACGGGAGAAAGAGGTCAGACGAGGTTGTGCGAGGCGGTATGTACTACGGTCAAGGGAGTGGGTGTAATGTTGTGGGCAACGAAAGGGGGGTAAGGATTGCGGGACGAAACGGGGGCAGACGTCTGTATATATACGTCTGATCTCTCCATCTCCGTCCATACGATGCCGACGACCATGCGAATTCTCGCCAACTCGGTCCGCTAGTCAGCGATCGCACCGCGCGCACGCTCACCTGGAACATATGAAAGTTACGTATCCCTCGCGGAACAAAAGCAAGGCGAGCGAGCTCCGAGCCTGCCCGATGCCGGTCAGATAGATGGCCAAGGAATGTCGTCACGACCGGCCATGCGAGCCGAGTTTTGAGCACACCCTTGTCTTCTCCCGAGCGTCGGTACGGGACGGTGCGGTGCGGCCGCCGGTTCTTCGCAATAGGTCGCCCAGCATAGCCCGTTTCAGCCGTCGGCGCTCTTCCGCCAGGTCCGACATGCTCCTGCTCACCTCGCCGTGACTAGAACCTGGAGAGGAACGCTTCGCCCCGCGCGACCGAACTCGCCTGTCCCCCGCTTCCATCCCAGCTCGATGGGTTCCAGCTGCGCATCGCAGGTGATCATCGCCGGACACATGCAAGAAGGAAGAGATGACGTCGCGCCGATCAGACTGCTGCGGCACGTCGGCGTGATCGGCGCGATCGCTCAGCTCGAGCTCGGCCGACGTCGACGAGTGACGGCCGCAAGCCGTGGCCTGATCCTCGCCATCGCCGACACCGACCAAGGGATCCATGCGCTTTGCTCGCTCTCTCTTCCAACCTCTGCGCTCCGAGTTCACACCCAACGCACAAAGACGCTTTCATACCTCGCCCAGGTGAGCGAGCCGAGGGCAGACAGACGGACCGGACCGAGCGCGGGTGGACGGACGAACGCACGAGTGGGAGACCAAGCCGGCTGACTCGCTCCTTCCTCCCTCTCTTGCTCCCCGGCCCCCGTAGTCCCAAAATGCAGATCCACCCCGTGCCCATCCCCCACACCGACAACTACGCCTACGTCCTCCTCGACGATGCCACGGGCAAGGCCGCCTTCGTCGACCCGTGGAACGTCGGCGCCGTCCGAGCCAAGGCCAAGGCGCTCGGCGTGAAGGACGACAACGTGGTGGGGTGTCTCACGACGCACCATCATAACGATCACGCAGGGGGCAATGCGGACTTCGTGAGTCTCGCTACGTATGTGTGCATGTCCGCGCACATGCAAGTGGAAAGAAAGCGGCCACTCTGGCGCCTCTGACGTTACGATGCCTGGCCGTCGCCCGCTCCTCCTTCGCCGCAGGCGAGAGCGTACCCCTCCCGACCGATCTACGGCGGCTCCAAACAAGTCCTCGCCGCCACGCACATCGTCAAGGACGGCAAGACGCTGCGCGTCGGCGAGAACGTGCACATCAAGGCTCTCGCTACGCCCTGCCACACGCAGGACTCGATCTGCTATTTCGTCGAGGACAAGAGTGGGGGCAAGGAAGATAGGGCCGTGTTCACCGGGTCGGTCTTTTTGCTTCTCCTGCCCTCTCCCTCCCGTCGCTCATCCCGTTCCCCTGTGCCGCTCCCTCTCCCTCTCGCCCAACAGCGACACCCTCTTCATCGCCGGCTGCGGGCGCTTCTTCGAAGGCACGCCGGCCGAGATGCACCGCGCCCTCAATGAGGTGCTCGCCAGTCTGCCCGACGACACCAAGGTGCGTCCCCTCGTCCGTCGGAGCAGTCGCACGTCAGCACGCCCACTCAAAAGTCGTACGCAAACCCCGTCCTTCTTCTCCCCGCCTCCTCCGACGACTCGTCTGCGTCTGCCTTTTGGGTAGGTCGAAAACGGGCACGAGTATACCACCTCGAACGCCCTCTTCGGCGCCTCCGTCCTCCCCGACGACCCTTCCATCCTCCGTCTCCTCGCGCAAGCCAAGACCGACCCGATCACGACGGGCAAGAGCACGATCGGCGACGAGAAGAGGCACAACGTCTTCATGCGCGTTTCTGATCCTCAGGTGCAGCAGGCCGTCGGCGCTGACGACCCCGTGGAGGTGATGGCCAGACTGAGGCAGATGAAGAACAGCTTCAAGGCCAAGGTGTGAGAGAGTGAGAGTGAGAGTGGGGTGTGAGAGTGGGGTGTGAGGGTGAGTGTGAATGTGAGTGGGGTGTGGGTGTGGGTGTGGGTGTGAAGGACTCTCCCTTGGCGTACGAGGTGTCTTCCTTTGCATGCTGTATCGTACTTGCCCCACGTCATCGACGAAGAGCCGGCAGACGAACAGCGGTCGACACGAGGCTCGACGGAGGCATCTCTTTGACGGCAGGCTCGGCTCGACTCGGCTCAGACGCCGAGTTCTTGCGCGAATTATCATCGGCAATGCCCATCTTGAAGGGGAGAAGCGCATACCGCAGCCCCTCTCTAACACTCAAGGACGGCAGATTGAAGAAGGAAGGACGAGGACGTCGTCCCTTCAGTCGGTCCCTATGTATCTCCCCCCAAGTGCTCGAAATATCCTTCGGTCTCCCAGACGAACGACGTTGGGAGTGCATAACGAAAACCCACCAGGCGAATTGAGATGACACGCGGGACCCCAAGAGCGTGAGAGATCGCATTCGGCAGCAAATTCCGACGTAAGCGCCAATCGCAGGACGACGATAGGACTAACCCTGAGAACAAACAGCAGGTCGAGTGCCCTCAAAAAGGAGAACGAAATCACAACTACAGGTACAAGCTCGGGTTGAACACCACAGACGAAGGCCTCTCCAGCTTGGCTAGCGCTGCGACATGCGTTGCAAACGAGAAAGGGCCGAACGGAGAGCGAAAGGGGAGCGTTTTAAAGCCCAAAAGGCGACGCTCGTGAGTATCCATCGCATGCGTATGATCACGGAATGGGACAAGGAAGAACGTCGCGACGAACAAAGGCGAGCCGAGCACTCACAGGAATCGAATTTGGCCTCCAGCTCGGCATTGCCGATCGCCTTGGCCGCGCTGCTCATCTGTCGAAGCAGCTCTTGCAAGCGGCGGAAGGCACGGATGAGCGAGCCTTCGAAGGCGTCGGTCATCTTCGAAAGAGGTGGGGCGGAGATGGTCAGCAGAGGCGGTGAGGAAGAAGGAAGAAGGATGAAGGAAAGCCGACCTTGCCCTCCTCTCGGGAAACGAAAACCAAACCATACGGACGGACGGACGGGACTGACCTTGCAAATCTCCGCAAACTTGGCCCCGCGACACCATTGCATGACGGCGTCCATGAGCTCGACCTTGAAGCTGCTCACATACTCGTCCTCCACCAGTGGTAGCTTGCACTCCCTCGACACTTTGGCGATCCTTCGCGCCGTCTCTTGCATGACTCGCAGGGGCGCTGCGAGCTCTTCCTTCAGACGGACGGTTTGCTCGCTCTGGGGAGAAGAGGGGCGGAATCGAGTCAGGACGTACAGGTCAAAACGTGGTTGTCGCCCGGCTCACCTTCTCCTGGAATACGAAGCAGCTCAACAGCGCGGCGCACTGCTCAGGGCTCAGGTCATTGAACACGCCCTGGAAGATCATCTCCGTGAGCAACAGCTCGTCTCCCGAGCTGATCTCACAGGCCACCCGGCCCTTCATCTCTACTACGTCCGACGAGCTCGTGAACCCGAGTCGACGAAGCACGCGCTTCCGGCACTTGAGCTCGTCCAACTGCATCACGCTGTGAGCGGCTTGGATCTTTTTCTTAACCGCACGAGCCCGCTTCGCCGCATCTTGTTTCGCCGCGTACAGCTCGTACAGCTCTGGTAGCCGCGGAGAGTCGTGCAGAGGTGATGCTGTGAGGCGTGCTTCAAGGATTTCAATTTTCTGATCAAAGCCACAAAATTGGGACGTGTCAGCAGTCGTCAAGCGACGAAGGCTCATCCCTTCTCGCAACTCACGCCCAACAGCTTCTTGAAGTTGTCGTCTGTAATCTTCATGTCCTTGACGGGATCTACCAATGGAATCCCATTCGGGAATCTCCTGTTGACCTCCTGCAAGTTCCTCGCCACCGTCGCCCTCGGCTCCGGAGGCTTGAGGTCCTTGGGCAAGAAAATCCGAATGCTGCTGATCCCATCGAGCGTCGACAGCAGCACCGGCAAGACCACCATCTCGCCCTTCTCGCCCCGCGCTGGCGGTCGCATGCCCGCTGCCATCGCCATCGCCCCGTTCGCCGTCCGGTCTCGCGAAGGGACTTGGGTGCCAAGGGCGCAGTTGAGGAGGACGTCGACGATGTACTGGGTTTGCGGGGCCTCGTCTTGCGGCGGAGGTCGGCCCTGCGCGGCCGAGAGGGAGAACGAAAACAAGGCCCGTCAGGAATAAAGTAGGACGGTGCGAGAGAGGCACCATTCACACGTCTTTCCCTCACCTTCGGCGGCAGCCTCTTCTGATAGTTGACTACGCATCCCCACCCAAAGTCGAGCTCCTCATGCTTGACCCGCACTAGTCGACCAGTCTGTAGGAAGGGCAAGGAGTACGTCGGATGGTTGATCACGTCTCGGAGGTCCCTGCCCAGCGTGTCAAGCTGCTGTCGGAGGTCATAATACTCTGCGATACTCTCCTCGTCCGGGACCACCATGTTGTCGCGCTCATCTTCGATAGTCCGGAGTTCTGTTCGAGGGAGCGATGCTGCAATCAGCGATCTGACAGCCTTGCCTCAGAAGAAATGATTCACTCACCCTCCTCCAAGCCGGGCACGCTCGCCGTGTTCTGAAACTGGTAGAAGCACCGCTGAAGCATAAACTCGGGCGAGATGCCCTCCACACGCATGAGGTTGAGGATCATGTTGTAGCCAAGGTGGAAGGCAGAGTCCAGACGGTCCGCCTGTCCTTTGACCATGCTCTTCGCAGCTTGCGGCTCGAGCTTTTCGTCCACCATCATGATTACGATTCCCCGATCGTCCAAACCTCGTCGTCCCGCTCGGCCGGACATCTGGATGTACTCGCCGCCAGACAGGTTCCTGAACTCCTTGCCGTCCCACTTTCGCACAGCCGTGAACACGACCGTCTTTGCAGGCATGTTCAAGCCGATCGAGAAGGTCTCGGTGGCGAAAAGCACCTTGATCAGTCCCTCCTGGAACAGAATTTCGATGACTTCTTTCAAAATAGGCAGTAGTCCGCCGTGGTGAATGCCAATGCCCCTCTTGAGCAGAGGCAAGATGTGCTCGATCTGCGGAAGCTGTCGGTCGGAGTCGGACAGCGAACTGATCGCGTTGTTGAACACGGCGCCGACCATCTCCTTCTCCTCGTCCGTATTGAACTCGAGTTTGGACATCTGAAGGGCGAGTCCTTCGCATTCGCGCTTGGAAAAGGCGAAGACGATGACAGGGTTGTAGTTCTTGACCATGATCATCTTCACGATTTTGTAAATGTCCGAAGGGCCTGTTGACACAGAGGGATGGATGAGAAATTGGAAAGTCAGACGTCAACGAGCGACCAGACTGCGAGGCCGGGAACCTACTTACCTTTTTGACCGCCCTTCTTCGTCTTCCCCTTCCTTCCCTTGCCTGCGAGGACACTCGCCGGGTCCTCTCCCTGCCCATCCGCGAGCGCGCCCATTGCCTTCTGGAAATTATCCTCCCGGAAGTTGCTCTTCTCATCCACGACAAGGTGGATACCGTCGCCACCGGCGGGGAAAAGGTAGTGCTGTAGCGGCGTGGGACGGAAGTCCGTGTAGACAACGTGGCAGGGTTGCTCTTTCGTCTTGCATATCCACTCGGCAAACTCCATCGCGTTGGGGATGGTAGCGGACAGAAAGACATAGTGAACCTTTCGAGGGAGCAGAATGATGGTCTCTTCCCATACCACACCTCGCTCTATGACAAGCCGCACCGTCTGTCCGTCAGCACTTCCGACTAACACGAGGAAGAAGGGTGAAGCGAAGGCACTAACCTTTATCACGCATGTAGTGAATCTCGTCGAAAATGACCCATGCGACCTCGCGCATTATCTCTGAGCCGCGGTAAAGCATCGACCGCAAAATCTAACGCGGGGAAATACACGCAGCGAGCAGCCAGAGAGAAACAAAAAGTCGTTAAACGCAGCCATGTGAGTTCTTATCCCGGGCCAAGAACCCACCTCAGTCGTCATGACTAGACAAGACGCATCCGGATTGATGGTCACATCTCCGGTCATCAGTCCTACGTCACCAAAATCAGCGGACAGCTCGCGGTATTTTTGGTTAGAAAGCGCCTTGATGGGACTGGTGTAGATGACCCTCTCCTTATCTCTCAAGCATTGCGCGATGGCGTACTCTGCCACGACGGTCTTTCCCGCGGAGGTGTGGGCGGAGACGAGGACGGACTCCTGTCGCTCGATGGAGGCAATGGAGACTTTCTGGAAGGGGTCCAGAGTGAAGGGATAGGTGCGGGCGGGCTCTGCAGGGGAGACGTGCTGCTGGATCGGCTTGTAAGGGTATGCCGGAGGAAGAGCAACTTGATGGCGAACCTAGAGTGGTACAGAAAATCAGTAACACACAAAAGGAGGTCGTTGAGCCCCGTCCCACCACGTACATTCCGGGCCCGTCCTAAAAGGTGCATGGCCGACTCACCTGATGGCTCAACACCATGTGCTCACCCTCCGCAGGTTTCCCAGCCTGCAAACCTGCAGCGGCGGCCACCTCTCTCTCGGCGACGGTGTCGAACGAGTCGGTCACCACGGGCGCCGGGGCATCCACACGCGTCTTCTTGCTCGCGCCGGCGTCCCCGTCACCATCTTCGTCCTGGTCCACCTCACCTGGCTGCTCCTTCGCACCCTCCGTAGCACCATCTGCACCGTTCAAGTCCTCCGACGTCTTTCCATCTGCCTCCATCGCCGAATCTCCTCCGTCCGCCTCAGAGGCAGCGACAGGCGTGGCGCGCTTCTTCCCCTTTCGATCCCTCTTTCGCGCGCCACCGCCAGAGCTGTCTGGGGTTGCACTTCCGGACGCAACGCCGTTGCCGTCTCCGAAGTAATCGAAGAGTCCAGCGTCCATGCCTGTTGGAAGGAGGATGAAGAGGGTGTAGACGGGTGATGGTGGGAGGAGAAAGACCTGTGCCCGATCGACACACTTTACACTGAAATTTCGGGATCGGCCGCAGCCACCGAGCCGCAGTCGATACCCCAGGAGGTGGTTAGGAAGATGTTGTTGTCGTCGTCAACGTCGTCACCGCCCTTGTCAGCACCTGTTCCGCCCTCAGGGACGCGGAACGCCCTCACATTATTACCACCTCGGCTGGCCGTCTCTCTGGATAGCTCCCGTCTTGTCTCCAGCCATTGAAAATGGCGACCACGCAGGCGCCCGTGCGCAATCAGATCACCCTCAAGGGGTCCACGAAAATCGTGACTGAGTTCTTCGAGTATTCAGTGAGTGGGAGACGCCCGTCTTTTGCTTGTGACGACGTTGCAGACGGCCAATTGGTTTTTTCGTTCTTGCTCCAGGTCAACTCTATCCTGTTTCAGCGCGCTATCTATCCGCCAGAGGACTTTAAAATGGTGAAAAAGTACGGTCTCAACATGCTCGTCACGACCGACGACGGCCTGGCCGCATATCTGGCCAAGATCATGACCCAGCTGAATGGTGAGCTTTATCGATTTATCTTAATTGGCACGCGTTTTCTACCTTTAGGCTTGACACCCGGCTGTTTCTCAGAATGGCTGTTGTCCGGACGGATATCTCGCCTGGTCGTGGCTATCATCGACAAGGAGTCGCAGGAGACTGTTGAACGATGGCAATTCGACGTTGACATCGTCCAAGGTGGACCATCCAGCGGTGGGGATGGAAAGGAGAACGCCGAGTGAGTGCCGTTCCATGCTAAAAAGACGTATGCTCCGACTTGAAATCCGTCGCCTCCTCACTCACAATGGACGCGCCGGCCACTCGTTGCAGCCCATCCCCGAAGGATCAGCAAGCAACGGTCGCAACCAAATCAGAAAAGGAGATTAACGCAGAGATTGCCGCCATCATTCGTCAAATCACTGCTAGCGTGACCTTCCTGCCGGTGCTGGAGAACAAATGTGAGCCGAGGATTGCGAGTCGGATTGGAGGTCGGATGGCGCGGCGCCGAGTGCAGGGGGTTCTACTTCTAGCTGCTTCTTCCTAACGCCGTCTGGACCTGACCTGGACTCCCGTCGCCGTGTCGTTGCATCTTCCCCTTGATATAGGCGCATTCAACATTCTCGCATACACGACGTCCGACACCGATGTCCCCATGGATTGGACCGATTCCGACGCTCGACTCATCTCCGGCAACGCGGAGCAGGTGCGACTTCGCAGCTTCAGCACGAACGTCCACAAGGTGGAGGCAATGGTAGCGTACCGACTGGAGGACGAATGATGAGCGTCTGTAATGTGGAGGCTTCGACGCAGGCTTGTAATAGGATAAATGCGTCTCGTCAGACGCGATGGAGGCAGCTCGAGCGAATTCTTTTGTATTTCTATCGTCCGGTATTGGCGGCCTTCCCGGCGGCGAGGCGCCGGTGGTTGTGAGCTTCTGTGGGCGGGGCTGGCTACAGTAGGCGTCTTGACGCGACCTCTCTCCTGTTTGCTAAACCTTCCACTGCAACGTAATTCGCCCCGCTGTCGCCTTGGCTCCCGACCACCACCATCGTACCTTCTTGCCATGCGCAGCTTCTTCGTCCCTCTCCTCTGCCTTGTCGTCTCCTTCGCGCCTTCCACTAACAGTCTGCCCTCACTTGATGATGCACAACGGACGAGCAAAGGCACCATTGGGTCGTTGCGTGTGGGCTTGGAGGACCGAGCTTTTGGTCATGGTGAGACGACCTTCTGGCTTGACGAGGCCACATTTCCTCCTCCCCTGAGCGATAGGCTGACCGTGACTTTGTTACCGGCATGTATATGCCTGGACAGGTCTTTCCGTCGACGAGCAGTACGCCATCTCCCGCGCCGCAGGTGAGCCGATGCCGTTCCGGTCAACACTGGCATCGCGCCTTGCTCACTGTCGATAGCTGGCCCTGTCGGAAGGAGTCGTAGCCGCTTATGACCAGAAGGGAGACTGTTTCCGCGCCGTCGCGGGCAATGTCAAGGAGCACTGTGCGGAGATGGACATGCACGAGACGGAGAGAGTGCGAGGTGGGTGTTCATCGCATGACGTCGTGCCAGAAGGAGCTTTTAGCTGATTGTCGATGCGTCATTGCGCAACAGCCGCCATCGCGATGACCAAGTGCGAGATCGCTACGGCACGCCAATCAGCCCCTCTTGAGTGCTACTCGTCGCCGTCGCAGCTCGAAGACGGGTTCGACGCAGGGCGTTGCGTGGAGTGCGTTGCCCAGCGCTTTAGGCGCAGCCTTACGCGAAACGAGCCTTACGTTCGGTTTTATGTGTCGGGTCTCGCCTAGAGCCTTGTCAAGATCTTCTCAGTTCTGGGCAAGTTATTCCGGCTACCTCAGGGAGATCGGTGGGCCCTTTTCCAGATTATTTGCTGACACGCTCCAGTACTGAAGCGATATCCGCGGGAAATTAGCACAGCTATGTTTCATCTTCCGTCGAGGGTGGGAACGTGGTAGGGAGATTTATCGTCCAAGTAAAAAAGACCAGGCCTGCCTCGCTGAGCGTCTCCTTTTGGGCGACGCACAGATACCGCCCAATCCCTGTATCGCAATGCGACACTCGAGAAGCTCGCTCTCCTTTCGCATCTTCGTCAACTGTTCAACGACCAGAACGTGCGAGGGGACAAAGTCACAGCACGCATACAGTCACTTCTCGCAGACATGCGCAAGGTGGGATCCGGCCTTCGTGAGGGAAAGGATGTGAGTACCGACGGCTAGCCAGCGCACCGTGATGAGACTAAGCCTCTTTTCCATGTTTACAGTCTCTCCGCGCTCTGGTGGAAGAGCTCGTCCGCCTCGTGGCAGTAGCGAACGCGGCCGAAGCTCGGAGTCAGACGGCGGTGGACGTCGTTGGCGCCGCCGAGCAACTTGCAAAGGACATGGCCAGAGACGTAAGCAGTTGAACGCTTCCGTGGAAGGTCCGGATGCATGCCTTGGCCTCATCGCCCCGTCGGCTGCAATGGATCAGATGGTCCGCATCGTCAGCGCCGCCAAGGCCGCGCAAGAGCAGTTGGACGAATCCGTGTCGCGCAGTCTAAGTGGTTTTGTCAGTTGTTTTCCACCTGACATTGGAGGCGGTCCTGCCAGTAGCCGACAGCTGATCAAGTCTCTCCGAGCAGGCCTTTATGCTTGAGCGGCTGCACTCGCTGGGTGGCGCGGTGGAGAACGTTCTGACGAACGCACAAGACCATATGGTGAGCCGGCGAGGGAGCTGGAAGCCTTCGACGGTCGCCTGTCGACTGATGGGCCTGGCCAAACGGCATTGCAGGACGCCTCCTGGGCTGTCCTCGCCGAGCAGACGGACGCGGCTGCCAATGTGACAGCAAGCCTGCAATCGCTCCTCGAGGCCATGCGCCGAGAACGACGCACGGGGAGCGCCGAGCCGTCGTTCCGGGGCGTTTCGATTTTATTCAACCTTTTCTCTGCCGCCCTCGGGAGTTCGTGGAGGTGGCAGCCAGAGATGGCGCTCCCGCTGTTGCCTGCGGAAGCCGGTAAGACTCTGTCCGCTGCCGTCCGGGCTCTGGTCGCCACGCTCATCCGGTCCGATACCATTCCATCAGCCGACGCCGCGGCCTTTCCTCTCCGCATACAAGCAGCCATTCACGCCGTCTCGCTCGTCGCGCGCTTGTGTTTGTCGCTCCTCTCCGCCTTTGCTAGCGTCGTGCTGGTCAGTCATTCCTGAACGCCTTGTAAAGCGGCAACACGCTCACCCTCGTTTCCCTTGCTGCGCAGAGCGTCTTTGTCGTGCTCATCGCGTCGTCCTTTTCGACCGTCCGCTCGCTCTTGACGAAGGCGGCCACCATGGCCGCGTCTCGTAGCGGGCAAGACCACGACGCCGAGTCGTCGGCGCGGGCGCTTTCGCCTGCACGTTCGCCCGCAGCTTCTCCTCTCCGTCCTCCTCGCCCTGCCGTCCCCTCCTCCCGCCCCTCGCCCCGTCTCTACAGCCGAGTCTCTCTGAGCGGCCCTTGGACGTCTCGGCGATCAGTGCAGCCGCACTTTTCGCTGGCAGGGTCTGTACCACAGACGTAGTCTTCAGGTCGCCAGGCGGTGGGTGCAACGTAGCAAGCAAGACGTGACTGACTGGTGACAGTCCGAACTGCTTGCTACCAGGTCCAGCACTATGTATTCTATAATTACAAAAAGACAAAAAGTCATTAGCCATAAACACGGAGATGTCGCTTCTATTAGAGAGAGGCGATTCAAAGAGAGAAAGGGACACGCGTCCCAATCGACAAAGTTAGGGTTAGGCGTGCCGGGAAGGAAAAATGAAACAAAAAAGCGACCACGGCAGGGGTCGAACCTGCGATCTTTGGATGTCTCCGAGCTGCTGTTGCAGGTGCGGATTCGTAGTCCAACGCCTTTCCATTTGGCCACGCGGCCCTTCGTTAGAGACCATCATTCATTTCTCCATCTTACCCTCAAGCGGCCATCGTTGGATACCGTCCTTCATCTCTCCATCTCATCCATTT
>JAMDHV010000193.1:0-23567 GCA_029717575.1 Peribolospora kevripleyi
CCCACTATGAAAAAAAAAAAAAAAAAAAAAAAAAAAAAAAAAAAAAAAGAGACTAATGAGAGAAGCAAATAGAAGAGCGCCATCCCGTTCCCCTCGTCCTGGATGAGAAAGTGCACGCACCCGCTAGCGATCAAAGCCCCATCGTCCTGGCATTCCACGCTGTACACCTCTTTGCTATGACCTTCCTGAAGAAGCAGCTCCTTCCCGCTCTCCACGTCCCACAGTCTCCAGGTACCGTCAAACGACGCGGAAGCGACGTAGGAACCAGAAGGATGGAACGCCACCCGACACACTCGTCCATCGTGCCCTTTCAGAGTCCGCAACGGCCGGTCGCTGCAAAGCAAGGGAACAGCAAAAGGGGCGCGTTATCAGTGACTCGACCTGGATGTGAACTCAAGCACGGGAACGGCAATGATGGGAGACGTCGTTCAAAGCGGCTCACTTTTTCAGACTCCAAAGGTTGACCAAGCCGTCCCCTCCGCCCGTCACGATATTCGCTGCTTCTGGAGACTGAGAAAGGGTGGCTTGGGGATGCCATGCCAGGCCGCCTATCCTGTCGGTGTGTCCTGTAGGGGCGAGAAGGAGAGGGACGGGACGGAACGAGAAGGGTGAGTCAAACACAGCTGTCCTCACGACACTCGTTGATACTCACTCTGCCCAAAGGTAGCGTGACGAACAATGACCCTAACCTCTCAAGACCAGTTGGCAGTTGCACCCAGGCACGTCCCAGACCTTGGCGTTGCCCGTCCACGATGCGGTGGCGAGAAGCTTGGAGTCGGGGGAAAAGCGCACCATCGAGACCGGTCGGTCGTCCCCTATTTGAGAGCCGAAGTTCGTGTAGGTCTGGAGACGGAAGCGACTGCTTTGAGCAAATCGGATTGCCGTTCAGGTGATCGAAGGCCAACTGATCACTTACCTTCAATGGCTCAAACATTTCCCGGCGAACGGCGGCGATCTTGGCCAACGGCAACTCGGCCTCGCGGCGTTGCCTTTTTGTTCGCGCTCTCGCCCTGCAAAGAAGACATGAATAAAGGGTCAGGCCATCGACCCAGTGGGAATGTCACATCTCAACAAGATATGAAACACGACACGTGTTTTCGCGCACCTCCTCAACGAGAACGTGGCCATTTCCCTCCTCGCCTGCAACAACTCCTCCGTCCCCGGGGTATAAAATTCTTCTTCCTTCTCTTCACCTTCCTCTTCGCTCTCCGACTCGATCTGCATGCCTTCGACATCATCTCCACGCGCTGCGAGGAGCTGAGAAAGAACGTATCGTAGACGCTCACGCCGGTCCATCGCCTGAGTGCGGAGGGCAGAGGGAAGGAGGGTCAGAATCCTCAAGCCGGGATGGACAGAGGCGCCGCCGTGCGAGTGCAGCGGCACAGGTCAACCGTGTACAAGGGGAGCAACATCTGCTCACTTTTTCTCCAAAGAGCGTGATAGGCTCGCCCATTTCCCTCAGCCGCATCTTGACCTTATTTTCATCAGTCGGGATAGCAAGCGTCCTGGCGCGTTTCTTGCGCTCTAGCTCTGTCATCACCTATATGGTGCAATTCAAGATGGAGAATGTGATGGAAATGAGTACAAATGAGGCGTTTACGAGATTCGCTTTGCCAGAGGGGCCGACAAGACCTCGTCTCCTCGTCCTATCCACGCGAAAAGAGAGGCTCACCGCTTCATGCTCGGCTCGCGCGCGTTCGGACATGTTTCCGAGCGACGAGTCCTGGACTACGATGAAGGAACCGAAAAAGACAGATGGGGCAGAGCAAGACGAGGAATAAAACGCAACGCAAGCAGATCCGTCAGACCATCAAGCGTCAAGCAGGTGTGTTCCCGTCCAGCTCTGCTGCTCACCCAACTCCTCCAGGGTAACGCCGTCCTCGTTCATGGCCTGGGCGCAGAAAGCAAGGAGGAGGAGTCAAAACGGCGTGTGTCTGCAAGAACAAGGAAAAGGAAGAAATGCGCTCACTTCGGCGATGTGACCGTCGCCCGGCCTTGTCTGCGCCATTTTTGAGATGTATGCGTATCGTCTGGAGTCCTGAGGGATGGCCGTCCCCGAGTCCGACGGATGGATGCTCAGTCCCCGCTGTGCCTTGCGCGCGATCAAGACCTGCTGCGGCTCGAGAAGGACGGTGCACGTGGATGCTGCGGAGCACACTTGACCGTCCCGGTCGGCCATGCGAAATTAGAAAGGGCACATAGAGATTTAAAATGACCCAATCGGGCCACTACAGGTTTCCTAATGAACGCGCTGCTCGGTCGGCTGTGCGGTGTGCTGGCCGAGAAGAACGTTACCAAGAAGGAGACAGCGCGGCAGACTGGCCCTGCTCTCCATCCTCTCCCCATCACCCGACATCCTAGCGACTAAAGAGCGGCAAGCAGGCAGGCAGGCAGGCAGGCAGGCAGACAGGCAGGCAGGCAGGCATCCTGTCCTACAATGAGCGTCAGACAACGTAAGTCGGCCAAGGGTGCGGCATCGCCGCCTCCGGAGGGCCAGCTCGACTCCAAATACAACAGCGCCGTCTCGAAGGATGAGTCCAAGGTGAGGGAGACGCAGACAGAGAGGAGCGATGGCAATGTTTAGGTGGCCAGCTCGGGTGCTCCGAGCCACAGTTGAGCGAGCGCATCAACGGACTCGCCGCCTCCCTTCCTTTCCGTGTCCCCCAGGGCAACGCGCCGTCAGTTGCGGAGAAGCATTCCACCCTCGTCGTCCTCGCCCTCACCGCGCTCGCCTTCTTTACGCGCACCTACAAGATATGGCACCCCGATCAGGTGGTGTGAGTGCCCAATTTGCAGCGTGGTAGAGGGCGACGTTGTCTCAGACGTCTTTTCTCCGTCCTCTTCAGCTTTGACGAGGTCCACTTCGGCAAGTTCGCCGCGTATTACATCAAGAGATCCTATTACTTCGACGTCCACCCTCCCCTCGCCAAGCTCATGCTCGGTTTCGCCGGCTGGCTTGTTGGCTTCGATGGCTCGTTCGAGTTTGAGGACATCGGAAACGACTACTCCAAGGCCGGTGTACCCTACGTCGGCATGAGGATGCTTCCCGCTATCCTCGGTAGCTTGACCGTGCCCGTGGTCTGGGGTATCATGAGGGAGAGCGGCTATCCTGCAGCGGTGGCCGCTTTTAGCGCAGCGCTCGTCCTCTTCGGTGAGTCTGCGGTCGCGGTCGCTCAAGCTCAACGGCTAAAGCTGAAGGCCATCGTATCATTTCATCGTCGCTGTCGATCAGACAACGCCCACATCGCCCAAACCCGTCTCATCCTTCTCGATGCCCCCCTAGTGCTCTTCATGTCGTTGAGCATCTACTCCTACATCCGCTTCCACAAGCTTCGTTACCGCGAGTTTACCCGCGAATGGTGGACGTGGCTCTTCCTCACCGGCCTCTTCCTAGCCCTCACCCTGTCTTGCAAGATGGTCGGCCTCTTGACCTTCATGACGATCGGCACGGCAGTATTGGTCGATCTGTGGAATTTGCTGGACATCCGCAGAGGTCTTGGCATGGTGAGCGCCGTCCCCGCCCGTCCTGCTGCCGGCGGTCTTGAAGCTTCCGAATCTCACTGTGTCTCGCCTGCTCGGGCTCCCTTTCGTCGTCCCATAGGACCACGTTGCGCGTCATTTCTTCGCTCGCGCTTTGGGCCTCATCGTCTTCCCCCTCACCGTCTACCTCTTCTGGTTCTGGGTGCATTTCGCTATCCTGACCAAGACCGGCCCTGGGGATGCGTTCATGAGCCCAGAGTTCCAGGAAACATTGGAGGGAAGCGCGTTGCTCATGAATTCACAAGGTGAGCGTCGCTGAGCGAGAACGTTTCTGCATTCCCGTCTTTGCCGGGGACGATATGCTCAAACCGGTTCATTGTGCCGCTTCGCGCAGAGATCCGGTACTATGACAACATGACCCTCTGTCACAAGGATACCAAAGTCTTCTTGCATTCACACCTGGAGCGCTACCCCTTGACTTACGAGGACGGCAGGATTTCGAGCGAGGGTAAGAATAACCGAAGGCTATCGCATCTCCGTTCTCTCATGACTGCTTTGCCGCCGGAGCTATTGTCGTTCACACGCTCTCTTCGTCTTCGCCTTTGATCGTTCAGGCCAACAGGTCACTGGCTATCCGCACAACGACACGAACAACCACTGGCAGGTCGTGCCGACCCGTCCGCTACCGGAGGACAACTTGTCTGACGAGTACGTCGTCAAGCACAAGGACGTCGTCCGTCTTCTCCACGTCAACACGCAGTCCTACCTCCTGGCTCACGACGTCGCCTCGCCCCTCATGGCCACTAACGAGGAGTTTACGACGTGGCCTCGCGACGACGACACTCGCTACGACGACACGCTTTTCGAGCTCCAGATCAACAACGCCGAGGAGGACGATCCGTGGATGACGAAGAGCAGCTGGTTCAGGCTGATCCACGTCAGCACCGGCGTCGCCATGTGGACCCATCCGGATCCACTGCCAGATTGGGGCTTCCAGCAACAGGAGGTGAACGGTATCAAGAACGCGCAGGAAAAGACGGCTGTGTGGTACGTGGACGAGCTCTTCTTCGACCCTGGTGAGTGACGCAGACGCGATCTCGAGAGGGCGGACGGGGCTTTTCTCGGCGTGTGTGTGCTCACACTTCCATCACTCTCCACAGACGCCCCTGACCCGCTGAACCGGACGGAGCCGGGTGAACCAAAGCCGGTCAAGCCGCTTGGGTTCTTGACTAAATTCCTCGAGCTGCAAGTGCTGATGCTCCAGCACAACGCGGGTCTCACCGCCTCGCACCCGTACGCGAGCGAGCCGATCAACTGGCCTTTCCTCCTGTCCGGCATCAGCTTTTGGACGAGCGGAAAAAAGAAGGAGCAGATTTACCTGATTGGGAACATCGCCTCGTGGTGGCTCGCCATCATGTCCATCTCCGTGTTCGTGGGCGTGCTCGGCGCGGATGCGTTCGCTCGCAGGCGAGGCGTGCAGCCGATCGAGGATTGTGAGTGCCGTCGGCCAGTGTCGGTGAGAGCGCTTGAGGAAGCGGGACGCTGAGGATGTGTGTGTCTTGGTCTCTTTTCGCATGCAGCCATCCGGAATCGGCTGTACAACTCGGCCGGCTTTTTCCTGGTCGCCTGGCTGTGCCACTATTTGCCTTTTTTCCTCATGAACCGCCAGCGGTTCTTGCACCACTACTTGCCGGCTCACGTCTGTTCCGCCCTCGTAGCCGGCGCAGTGTTCAACTTTATCGTTACCGAGAGCATCAACTATCCCATCTCCATCCCGGGCCCGCTCCTGACGCGCGACCGGCTGCGGCCGAAAACGTTCACCGACATTGGCAGACGAGGCAAGGTGGCCGCGGGCCTGGTCATCGCCGTCATCATGCTCTCCTTCTTCTACTTCAGCCCGCTGACGTACGGAACGCCGGAGCTGACTGCCGCGGAGATCAACGCGCGTCGGGTGTTGTCCTCTTGGACTTTGCATTTTGCGAAATGAAATGGGCCGCCTATGGCCGTCCGTCTGTCGAGCAGGAACTCGAGGGTCGTTCGTAGTCGTGGTCGTAGTCGTGGTCGTAGTCGTAGTCGTAGTCATGGTCGTGGCCTCGCTTATCTCTCGCATCAAACCATTGAACCCTTCCCTCCTTGCGTCGTTACCCGTAATCTCAGCTTCGCGTATATACTGATGGGAGTACCGTGGCGAGCATGGAAGATTGTGCAGTCCCTGTCTGTGTGAGCGAGCGGAAGGACGTGTGTCTGTCGTCTGTGTGCGTGTCTTTCTGTCTGTGCATGTCCCACTCTGAGGGGCGCTTCGCTTCCTTCGAAAGTCCATCCAACCGCCACCGGCTTACTGGGCTTGCTGGGTAGCCCCCAGTGCTCCACCCGTCCACCCCGTCCTCCCAGTCGCCCCTACCTCTCCCTCGTCCAAGGTGCTGCGGCGAAAACACCGTTGCTGCGGCGAGTCAAAGGCGGCATTACAACTGCTTTCTAATGGCCGCCTTTTCGGGTCAGCGCCGTGCGTGGTGAGCGTCTTGACGCCGACGACCCGTCGCCGACGCTCCCCACACCATCTCATCCCACACCATCGACGTCCGACTCCCTCTCCACCAACAACGGCCTCCAGACGAGTCGAACGATGGCCACCTCCGGCTCTCTCGGCCCTCCATCCCCCTCCCCCTCCGCCTCCCCTCGCGCCCGCTCCCCAGATCGCCCCGACTCCCTCTCGCCCCTCGATGTACCCCCCGCCTACGCCTCCGTCGACCACCCTGACACCTTCGACCACGCGACCGCCAGCCCGACCGGCTCCAGCGGTAGTCACGGCTCCAGCAATCCCAGCGCCCAGCCCAGCTCGAGCGTCGCCTCACATGCACCCCCCGCGGCTCACACACATCGCCAACCACAGCTCTGCCCCGTCTGCTATAAGCCCATCATCGGCCAGCTCGTCCGGGCGCTCGGCACCGCTTACCACCTCGACTGCTTTCGATGCAAGGATTGTGGCAAGGTCGTTGCCAAGAAGTTCTTCCCCGTCGATGGTCCCGGCCAGAGGCAATACCCGCTCTGCGAACAGGACTACTTTAGGCGATTGGACCTCATCTGCGCCAAGTGTCACGGCCCACTGAAAGACAGCTACATCACCGCCCTCGGTGAGCACTCACCCGCCGCTTCGTCCTTTCCGTCCGCCGCTCTCGATGCTGATTTCGGACGCTCTTTTCATGTTTCGTCCTCCTCACCTGATCCGTCCAAAAGATATGAAGTTTCACGTCGAACACTTCACATGCTCCGTCTGTCCTACCGTCTTCGGACCCGAGGACTCGTACTACGAGCACGACGGCCAAGTCTACTGTCATTTCCACTACTCCACCCGCTTCGCCATCAAATGCACTGGCTGCAGGACTGCCATCTTGAAGCAGTTTGTGGAGATGAACCGGAATAACGTGGACGAACGTTGGCATCCGGAATGCTACATGATTCACAAGGTGCGAAGCCAACCCCCGTCACTCTTCTTCTCCAATTGAGGCCGTGGCGAGCTCCCGCTCACACTGCCTTTCCACCTCCAGTTTTGGAACATCAAGATGGCCCCTACAGGATTGACTCCGAAGAACATGGTCACACCTCCCACACAAATCACCGCCTCCACTTCCACCGAGCCTTCCCCCGAGGCGCTGGAGATCGAAGCCAACGACACGCCTGCGAGTCTAAAGCTCAAGCAGAAGCAGATGGAGGAGCAGGTGTATCGAATTTGGACGGTGCTGTCGGCCTTTGAGGAGAGCTCAGCCGCGTGCATATCCGAGATGTTGAGGCATGTCAGCAGTGGGCGCTATCTCGATGGCGTTCGGATGGCCGAAAAGTTCATCTTTCATGTAGAGATCCTGTTCTCGGCGATCGACGATCTGGAGGCGCAGTTCCGCAAAGAGCACGCCAAAGGTGAGTTAACTCGACATTCTATCCGCATCTTGCGACCGTGACCGTGCGCGTGTGAGCGAGCTCAACCCGACCCACCCGTCTCCTCGTAGGCATTTCACACATTCGAGAAGCTCGCATGCTCTGCAAGAAAATCGTCAACTTTTTCTCCCTCCTCTCTCACACCCAGGAGACTGGCGCTCGGCGGATGGGTATCACCCAGGAGCTGCTGTCCCTCGTCACCGGCCTCGCGCACTACCTCAAGATCCTCATCCGCATCGCCCTCACCGGCGCGCTCAAGCTGGAACGAGAATATCAGAATCGGACCGCCATCGCCTGGTTCCTCGGCAAGCTGGCCATCCTCGCCAGGGAGGGAGGCAATCGGCCCGCCCCCGCTGGGGCCAACCAAGGCGTCGGCGGCAGTCAAGGCTTCAATCCTGCCACGTACGGCTACCGTAGTCTTCCGCGAGATACCTCGTCGTCGGCCGACGGCGAACAGGCTACCGACCTCTGTGTGTCTTGTGGCCAGACCGTGGAGGAGGAGTGTTTTCGGATGGGCACCAGCCTTCGATGGCATTGGAACTGCTTACGCTGTAGCAACTGTCGACGGTCCGCGCTTCGCGATGGCGCATCCAGCGGTAGCAACGGCAAGGCCTCTTCTTCTGCAGGCCCTGCCGAAGACGGCGCCTCTTCCTCATCACCGCCGGGACTGCCCGCTGCGGGGTTCGCCTTCGAAGTCACCACGAGACCGTACGATCCCGCTTCGGCGAACGGCCCTTCGCGCCATCAACACCCGCAACGGATCATGTTGACGTACTGTCCGAATTGCGCCAGGCCGGATGCCCAGAGGGGGTTCGAACCGGTCACGCGACTCGAGCAGTACTCTTTCCTCCTCAGAGTCGCCCTCAACCGTCTGTATGCGCTCCTGAAGAAGCGAGGCGTCGTGCCACCGTCGCCACGTGGGTATTCTGCTCGAATTCGTCCGGACGTGTGGAACCCCCGCTGACTTTTGTTCCATCGTCTTGGCTTTGCAGCGCTGGTTCCATCCACGGAGGCCGTGAGCCCGACAGAGTCGAACCCGTCGGAGGATATGCCGATGTACGAGGCCTACCGCGATTCGAGCGACATCAAGCGAATGAAGTCTGTCAACCTGGATCGCAAGCTCTCCAAGACTGCGCGGCTTCCGCAAAGGTCGACGGTGGTGGAGAGCCCGTCGGGCAAGGTGGCCCAGCAAGGCGAGTCGGCCGACCGGGACGTCGTTCGGCCGACCGAATCTCAGTCTGCTGGCGCTCAAGCCCCTCGCTCTCCGAGGTCTACATCACGCGATCCGTCACCCGGCGCCCCCGAGCCGCCACCCGGCGCTCTGCAGCCCGGTCGACTCTCTCCCGCCGCGGCCAGCCTTCCGCCAACTTTGGAGCCACGGCAACGGCGAGGCTCTGCGCAAGCGATTTCGGCTTCTCCCACAGATTCGGACGGACCGGTTTCCATACGCCCACCGTTCGCCCGGGCAAACACAGACGTGCGTATTGTCAACGATGGTGCGGCGGGCACGTCCGGTGCGGACGAGTCAAAGATGGAGGAGAACGACGACGAGGACGGTCTCACGTTGGCAGACATCCCCCAGCTCCTTGAGGCGGAGCAAGCGCGCGAGCAGCACCGGTCGCTGCCGAGCCAGGGGGGCGGTCGCGCCATGTCCGAGCTCTCGGCGCTGGAACTCTTCATCGTCAAGCACGTCGCTGTCATGGCTCTCGAGCAGAGTCAAGTAAAAGACCTCTTGCCTATGGACGATCTGCTCGACTTTATCGAGTCGAGGAAGAACACTTTCTGGGGCAAGCTGTTCAAGGGCGGTAAGGACAAAAAGGACATCAAGAAGAAAGGTGCGTCGCGTCGACGGTCTCTTTTCTGCGATGGGCGAGAAGCTGAGTTTTGTGTTACTGTTTTTCTCTGTCTCTCTCTCTCTCTCCAAGGCGTCTTCGGTATTCCTCTTGAAATTCTCGTCGAAAGGAACGGTACGGATTCTCTTCTTGGCGCGACAGCCACGCATCTGCGTGTGCCGTGCTTCGTTGACGATGTCGTCTCGGCCATGAGGCAGATGGGTGAGCATCGCCGCGCCGTTGCCATTCCTTCTCCGGCCTCCTCCCACTTTCGTTTGGCGTTTGTCTGACTTGCCGCTTGTTGTTGGTCCGGCCCTTCTGCAGACATGTCGGTGGAAGGCATATTCCGCAAGAACGGCAATATCCGCCGGCTGAAGGAGCTGTCCGAGGCGATCGACAGGGAGGCGACAGTCAATTTCCTCGAGGACAACCCGGTTCAGCTCGCCGCGCTGTTGAAGAGGTTCCTCCGCGACTTGCCTGATCCGCTGTTGACCTTTAAGCTTCACCGTCTTTTCATAGCTTCTCAGAGTGAGTGCCTCCCTTCCGTTGTGCCAGTCTTTCCTACCTCGGTCTCACTTCGTTCTTTGCGTCCACGTGGCAGAATTGGAGACGGAGGCCGAGCGCAAGCGGATCTTGCATCTCGTCTGCGTGCTCCTGCCGAAGGCTCATCGGGACACGATGGAGGTGCTCTTCGTCTTTCTCAAATGGGTCGCTTCTTTCTCGCACGTCGACGAGGAGACGGGCAGCAAAATGGACCTGCAGAACTTGGCGACGGTCATCTGTCCCAATATCCTTTACTCAAAGGGCAAGGATCCGGCCAAGGACGAGAGCTTCCTCGCCATTCGGACGGTGCATGCTTTGCTCGAGGGCCAGGACGAGTTTTGGACCGTGAGTCGCGCGCTTCGTCCGCTGAGTCCGGGTTGCCGATCCTCGTCGCTAAGCCGCTCTTCCCTCCCTTCAGGTTCCCCGAGAGTTCGATGACATCCTCTCCGATCGAGAGTTGTTTGCGGGCAGCGCGGACCTGACATCGCGAGAGATCATGAAGAAGTGCGAAAAGTACATCCGGCGGAAGCCCGTGCTAGGCGGCTCAAGCGGGGACGCACGAGGGGAACTCCACAATCGTCACCATCCCGCCTTCCACCACCCTCACCCCAGTCGTATCAACACCGACGGTGCGAGAGGACACGGCCAGATGTGGCCCTCGTCCAGGCTTTCGCCCGTGGAGAACGGAGGCGGGATCGAGCGACCGAACCTGGTTTCCAATCACTCTGCTCCTTCCTTTTCGAATTCCTGATCACTTCTATTCGAGCCCCTCTCCTTTCCCTTTTCCCTTTTTCTCTTCTCGTCTCCACCCCCTTCGCCCCCTGCCCGTTCTGTTATC
Organism: Peribolospora kevripleyi; assembly: GCA_029717575.1. Classification (NCBI taxonomy): domain Eukaryota; kingdom Fungi; phylum Basidiomycota; class Peribolosporomycetes; order Peribolosporales; family Peribolosporaceae; genus Peribolospora; species Peribolospora kevripleyi. Next base: position 10,624 of record JAMDHV010000193.1, read on the forward strand.
GCTTTTCACGATCCTGTTTTGTGTGTAGTTGTTAACGTTACCCGCTCGCATGGAAGAGATCCCGCGTGCTCATTCACTCTGCAAACGGTCCGGTGTGGAGGATGACACGCTTTAACCCGTCTGTCTGATTTCACCGTCCCGACGGACGGTAGCGGGCGTAATAATAAAGGACGTGATGCGTGTGGAGAGAGGCGATCGCTTTCGCATCTCCTCGCGGAGGACCGACTTGTGACTTTGGACTGGCTGATTTGGACTTGGGTTCCAGGATGATATCGATTCTGGGACGTTGTGACTTGGAGCGAGTGCAGGATGTACGTTTAACTAACGGACTGACTGGGCCCGGCATGCCATCTCGCTCCGTTCAGCCCTGTCCGATTCATTTCGGCAAACAGGCGTGAGAGGGAAGGAGGGAATCCATCATCGCTGGCTTTCATGTCCGTGTCTGAGGAGGAGACCGCCCCACATGACCAACCGTTCATTGTGCCAAGCAGGGCCAACTGGGACGCTCGCTCCCTTCCGTCGACGGCAGGAGACGGACGCCATCAGCAAAGCAGGTGTGACGACGCTAGCCTGTGCGTGGCCTGACGAAAAACAGAGCAAAGAGGGTCAATCAAGTCTGCTGGGAGATTCTGAGCGTGTGCAGAAGGGGCGCCGTGGTAAGCACACTTGTAGGGGCAACGCAAGACAGGACAAGAAAAGCGCACTTTGCCCTCCCTCCGAGCTGGATCAGTGTGAGCATGATATGACGCCAGACTCGGGTCTGGCTCTTCTTGTACTGACCAACTGAACCCACTGCCCCGTCTCCATGCCCGTGCGGACGACCGTCCAGCCGAGCAAGCACATTCGGCGCCCCGCACCGCCCGACCGTCTCAAACTCAACAAAAAAGCTGCGACAGGCCACGATGAGCCGGCTCAACATCACGGCCATTCCGTGACAGACAAGCTCCAGGAATGATCGGAGACGGTCAGACAAGGCACGATCCATTGATGACAGAGCAGGACATGTTCGGCGTACAATCCCCGCCCCGCTCACGTCGATCGTGCCGTCGCCAGTGAGCGCGCGAGGTATAATGGTATCCATTCCATTCCATCCATCCAGCCTCCTTTCCTTCCTTCCGCGCGGCTCTCATTCGCGCTTCCATCTTCACTTACTCATCGCCCCTCCTCCAGCTGCTACTGGCACCGCTCTTGACTCCCGCGCCAGGGCCAGGGCCTTGTCCAAATGCTGCCGCCGGTCCTTGGGCGAAAGGCGTGCCCGCCTGCGGCTGCTGCTGCTGCTGCTGTGGCTGCTGCTGCTGCCCTTGCATGCCAGGATGTCCGAAGGCGTGCGGAGGCGGTACAAAGCCGGCCGGTCCTGGAGGTCCACCCGGAAAGGCGTGACCTGCCGGTCCGCCCGGTCCGCCTGGTCCTGGCCCGGGGCCAAGGGGAGGGGTAGTTCTGCCGATAGGAGCGCCAAAGGCCGTGTTGCCAGCGCCGAAAGGGCCTCCCGGATTTAAGCTGGAACCGGGGCCGGGGCCGGGGCCGGGGCCGGGCACGACCTGATCCGAGCCGCGGCGGGTCATCACACGCGGGTTCGCGTGAGGGTTCGACGGCGGGTGTGGCTGACCCATCCCCGACGGTGGAGGCTGGATGGAGATGAACTTGGACTGCGACGGCGCTTGGCCGATGTTGTACTGCGGAGCGGCGGTGGCCAAGGCGGGTGAGAAGACGGACATATGAGGTCCGGGTGAACGGTCTTCCACACGCGACCACGCCGCCCACTCACTTGAAATTCCAGCCCGATCCGGTTCTCCTCGCTCACGCCAAGCAGCGACACCATCTTTCGCCCGATGCTGTTGACGCGCTCAACGTTGTGCTTGTCGCGCAGCCAAAGGCTGATGCGGTCGCCCTTGTTACGGGTGGAGAGCACTACGAGTGGCAAAGAAAAAACCGAGATTGGTCCGTGAGATTGGGCGTGGGCAGTGAAGATGGCGGACGGCTACCGCGCAAGCTCACCACAACCGGTCACTTCGTTGTTCTCGTCCATCTCCTCGCCGATGAGCGCGAGAACGAGCCAGGTCCAGCACCGATCGAGCAGCGCGGGATTGTTGCGCATCGTCAGCACCCATTTCCCACCCTGGTGAGGCGAACGGGCGCAACGAGGACGAGGACACCGTCAGCATTCGCACATGGCCTATTCGTCGGAGCAGACGGTCTCACCTCCGCGTTCGCCTTGTCCTCCCACATGGGTTTGATTCCGTCTTTGAAGAGGTGGTAATTGCTGTTTCGCTCTAGCTGCGAAGGCGGTCGGAGAGTGGCGAACGTGGCGCAAAACGACTCGACCTGCGACACGTGTCCGGCAGAAATGAATCCAAGCGCCGGCGGACCGGAGTGCCAATCAGTTTATGACGGCGTCCCCCTAACGCTTCTCCGTATCGTACCTCGCCCGCCGCACTCACCGTGGAGAAGACGCCCAAGTTCTGTAAGGCGGCCTCCCAGGTCTCTGCCTGTCCCGTAAACCCGGGGGAGCCCAAAGGGGTGGCCACTCCCGCCGGCGTTTGAAGGCCTGCGGTGGAGGGCGTGGGAGGCACGCCTCCTTGGCCGTAGTTCTTGCAGTCAAAGTAGATGGTCCTGCGTCGGGTGGGTGGAGAACGGTGAGGACAGAGAGAGAGACGGAAGTAGATGAGGCGGAAAATTTTTGGCCTCACCACTTGTGTTGCAAGGGATGCTTGCCCTCTTCGTTCAACGCCCTACCCATGTTATCCGTCACGGTCGTCGCACTCTTCGCACTCTTGACCGTCGACGAGCCCTTCGTCCCGTCTTCCTCCTCTAGTACCTCTCCTTCCTCCAACACTTCCTCCTTGTCCTTCGCGTCTTCCTTATCCTGCGCGCGCCCGTCTTTCACCTCTTCCTTGACCTTGTCCGCATCTGCGCCCTTTGCACCGGTCGCCTTGCCGTCCTGGTCCGCCTTCGCCTGCCCCTCCTTCTCTGACCCACCCTCGGCGGAAGTAACGGCAGCGGCGGCGCTGGCAGCCGTCTGGCCTTCAAACTTTTCCTTCGCCCCCGTCAAGCCGGCGACGCTTCCCTTGCGAGCCATTCGCTGGGTGATGGCTTCCAGGCTCGGCAGACCTCCGCGGCCGCTCGAGCTCTTTGCACGGGTATGCGTCAGCGGCTGGGATTGGGAGGACGATTGTGAAGCCTTGGGCACGTCCGCGGGGGACGCAGACTTGTCCGTCGCACTGGCGCCCGTGGCGGAAGATGGGGTGGGCGAAGTGGTGTTGACGGTCGAAATTGGGCTGTTGCTATTGGTGTTGCTCGAAGGGGTTCCGATCGAGCCTGCCTCGGTTCGGGCGGAGGGGACAGTCGAGGAGCTAGAACCAGAGCGAGAGAGTCCGGAAGGGTTCTGCAGACGAGCGGCGAGACGGAGACGAGAGGTGGAGGCTGTCCGTAGGGGAAAAACATAGGCGAAAGGGAGACGTTAGCGCGGCGGAAAACGAGGGAGACGAGACAGGGAAGGAGAGACGGAGCTCACCATCGCCGGTGCCCGGACTGGTGCTGGAGGGACTGAGAGTGCTTGACGCGGCTTGCTCCTTCTGAAACTTTTCCAGGTTCTCTGGTTTGATCCTGCGAGCCGGGAAAGTAATGAGAAGAGCAGGGCAAGGAAAGAGGGCCGGGTGAGCAGGAGTTGCGAAGGATACCGTTGCCGACCGACTCACCTGGCGACCAGATCCGAAAGACTCGGCGGTTTTTTCATGCCTTTGCTCGAGCCCGATCCCTTCTCCTTGCGGTCCTCGTCGATCAGCGCGGTGGCCCTGTTCGACAAAGGCGGGCGAGCGGAGGCGGCGCCGGGAGGAGCGGAGGCGGCGGACGAGGGGCCGGGTGTGAGGGCGGGCGTGGGCGTGGTGATGGTAGCGACGGAGGAGGCGGCGGTGGAAGGCGTCGCGGGCCGTGCGGAGGCCGCCGAGGTGGGCGTCTCGGACTCGGTAGACATGTCAGCGCTCGGTGGGTGCAAGCAAGAGGAGAGAGAGGTGGGAAGAAAAGAGTGGGACGGTCGCGTCGTCAGGAGGCTGTGTGGAGAGTCGAAGGAGATCGAGATCGAGGGTCTGGGAGATCTCCGTAAGAGGAGGCGGAGACGACGAGGAGACGACGAAGACGAGATCGAGGTCGAGGTCGAGGTCGGGGTCGGGGTCCAAGTCCAAGTCCAAGTCCAAGTCCAAGCAAGTCGTCAACGACTTGGAGTCCGACCGTCCAAGCTTGAGCTGGTGGTGCCGAATAATAACCGCCGACCCAGCGCGGCCCGCCCGTCGGTCACGTCGGCCCAGCCATCGTCAACGCTCGGGCCAACGGCAACGGCAGACCAACGCCCATCGCTCTCACACGCCGCAGCAGACCGCACGTGCCGCAACAAGCGGACCTCCCAAAAGTGCACGAATGTTAGGGTTAACGAGTGTGCTGCGGCAGGTGCTCGTCGCCGAAGTTCCTTTCACTTCCAACACAAGACCTTCCGTCTTTCCTCACCACCCTCCACACCACTCGACACTTCAAGCCAGGGCAGCCAGGATCCCACATAAAAATAGAGCTTACCACGGCGTTCTCAGGGAAGGAATGCTAAAGAGATTGCACATTCTATGTGGAAAGAGTTCGGCTTCCGCTGGATGTAAGTATTTGTTCTTTGTCTCTTGCTCGGAGGAGGAAGAAGAATTACTCATGACCAATGGTGAACAGATACCTTTGTTCTCAGTTTAACAGGGCGCTTCCAACCTTTAACTCTTGAAGGAAAGACCTTGCAAAATTCCTCCGTGAAGAGCGTCCTAAATTCACACAACCTGAGCGAGCCCCATACTGCACCAACACTCTCAAAGGCACTTGCACTTGCCCAAGCTTCATCCTCTCACGCTGGCTCCTTTGCAAGCATCTTCTCAAGCGCTGGCCGCACATTCGTGCCAGCAAGATGTCCTTCTTCATTGGCACCATCAAGCGCGCACGAGCTGCTCCCTTTTGGCAACACCTCTTCTTGGCAATTCACCTGAAGATGATCTGGACTCATCTCGGGCGGAAGGGACAAAATCGACGCTTCTAGAGGACACAGCCATGGTCCTCATGGAGGATGGGTTTACCACCCGACAATTCATCCCCTTACCGCAAGGCGCATGCGTGTACTGCCCAATCTGTGAGACGACGCGGGCGAGGCAAGGTACAAGTGACCTTCAGGCTATCGGTACGTCATCGGCCAGGCTCGCACGGCCTCCACTGCTTCAGCTGCGACAAGACGTTCTTCATGGCGGCGACGTACCGACGTACAGAAATGTCGGTGAGGCCAGATGAGGTGATCTGCCTTCCTCTCGCGACAAGCAAGATCAACTCTGACGGCCGCTAGGGCATTTCCCCCGTCGTGGACGGCACACATCGCATGACCTGCATCTCAGCGGGGACTGGGTTGGGAAAGACCGAATACGTGAACACCGTGCTGAACCGCATCGGATCTGGCACGAGGTCGGCGTTCTCGCGATATCCTTTCGGGCCTCTCTCGTGTCGTATCAGGCGACTAGATGGCGTCTCACCGACTATCAGAGAGAAAACGCCTTTTCCTTCCCACACGTGCGAGCCATATCGATATGCCTGAATTCGATAGTTCGCCTTCCCAGGGATATCGAGTTTTCGTACGTCATTCTGGACGAGGCCGACGCTATTCGGCTCTCGCTAGGACGTCGGAGAACCTGTCGGAGAACCTGTCGAACCTGTCGTCCATTGTTGCCTCGGCCAGCGAGAGCCGAATAGCGTCGGCCTCGTCCAGAATGACGTACGAGAACGCGATATCCCTGGGAATGTGAACTATCGAATTCAGGCAGATCGATATGGTTCGCACTTGTGGGAAGGAAAAGGCGTCTTCCGTCTGATAGTCGGTGAGACCCCACCTAGCCGCCTGATACGACGCGAGAGAGGCCCGAAACGATATCGCGAGAACGCCGACCTCTTCGCTATTTTCGATGCGGTTCAGCACGGTGTTCACGTATTCGGTCTTTCCCAACCCAGTACCCGCTGAGATGCAGGTCATGCGACGTGGGCCGTCCACGACGGGGGAAATGTCCTCGCAGCCGTCAGAGTTGATCTTGCTTGTCGCGAGAGGAAGGCTGATCACCTCATCTGGCCTCACCGACATTTCTGTACGTCGGTACGTCGCCGCCATGAAGAACGTCTTGTCGCAGCTGAAGCAGTGGAGGCCGTGCGAGCCGGTGTTTGTCATGAAGATCCTGGCCGATGACGTACCCATACCCCGAAGGCCACTTGGTTTTACCGGCGTCGTCTCACAGCTTGGACAGTACACGCATGCGCCTGGCGGTAAGTCGATGAATGGTCGTGCGGTAACCCCATCCTCCATGAGGACCATGGCTGTGTCCTCTAGAAGCGTCGATTTTATCCCTTCCGCCCGGCTGACTCCATGGTAGATGAGTCCAGACAGGTGAATTGCCAAGAAGAGGGTGTTGCCAAAAGGGAGCAGTTCGTGCGCGCTTGATGGTGCCAATGAAGAAGGACATCTTGTTGGCAGGCGCTCGAAAAGATGCTTGCAAAGGAGCCAGCGTGAGAGGACGAAGCTTGGGCAAGTGCAAGTGCCTTTGAGAGTGCTGGTGCAGTATCGGGCTCGCTCAGGTTGTGTGAATTTAGGACGCTCTTCACGGAGGAATTTTGCAAGGTCTTTTTCTCCAAGAATGCTGTGCAACCGTCCACCTTTTTCTTTTGAGCAGCTTCCTTAATCCGAAATCCACTCACCTCCGCACCAGCTTGTACAGGATTATCCAGACCAAAAGGTCCATTGCAGGTCGTGCATGACGATAGAGGTAATTCCCGCTTCAGAGTCCTCCAGTGAGACTCCACCAGCATCGTTGTACGGAGAATTGGTATCTCCTCGTTTACTGATCTTGCCCACTCTAACCACCGCTTCGGCTTGTACCATGCGTCCCACAGATATCCCCACAAGCTGCTGAGGTCGTGGTCATAGCAGAAGTCGTACACCTCTTCCACAGCTCGTAAGTAGATTTCCACCATGTTGAAGAGCTTCTCGCCGCCAGGATGGTCGTCATCAGGGAAGGGAAGGGCAGGATGCCAACACATGTGGCAGAAAACCATGTCTATCACCTTCGAGCGGAGTTCAAGTGGACAGATAGCATCCTGAGGAGGAAGCAAAATGTAGACATCATCAACAGGTGTTCGTACCATATAAAATTCTAAAAAAAAAATGGACAGACATCTGGACATGCAAGATATGTACTCACCATGACGTTCTTCTCTCGTTTTCCTCTTTTCTTCTGCCTCTGCTCCTCACTGTCCTTCTCTTCCTCCTCGTTCTCCCAATTATCCTCGTCGTCCTCCATCAAGTCTTCTTCCTCATTCTCCTGCGCCTCTTGCTGTTCTGTGCCGCTTCAAATGCTCTGCTTGATGCGTATCTTTGTGGTCGAAGCGACAGGATTTTGAACTGGTGACGATTGTCGTGCATTTTTGGGAAGGGTGCGCTGAAGGATTGTTATCAAAAGGCCAAGCAAAGCCAAGCCGTCCTGGATGGCTTGACGCATGCGCAAGGGCAATCACGAAGTGGATTTCCATTGTCAACCGAGAAACGTTATATCCTACCCGTCTTGCTACCCGAGCGGTGCGAACAACCCAGAGGCAAACAGATAGATGGATGGATGGGAAGAATGGACAAAGGGCGCGAGAAAATATGGGAAAAGAGCGGGAGGAGGGAGGCGGCGACGCGATAAGAGGAGAGCGAAGCGAACGAAGCGCGACCACACATCCTTCCATATCGTGTTTCTCCCTCTTCCTACCCGCATAGAGCGCTGCAGAGGCGAAAAGACGAGCAGCGAGCGCACAACGCCCTCGTATCGAGCCAAGAGGACCACCGGCAACCAAGCCGCTCTCTGTCAAAGAATCACGCCTAAGAGCGGCCCGCACCGGCGTCGGCTTGCTTCTCCATGTCCGCGGAGACAGTGTCGCGCTTGGCCTGATCGTTGATCTGCTTGCGGGCGAGGGCGAGCTGCTTGCGCTTGACTTGGACGTTGAAGTAGGTGCCTTTGGGAGCGGTGGTTGACCAGCGCAGGTGAGCGAGGAAGGAGGGAAAAGAACATCAGGCCACAGTTCGTACTCACCCAACACAAAGCGGACCAGGCTGGGTTTCACAAGACGGGAGAGAAAGCGTGTATGTGTGTGAGGGTGAGTTAGAGGGGAGGACGGGAGAGGTGAACGCGTGCATTCATCTCAGCCACTGGGAGCGGGGGGCGCCGCACCGACCGGACCCGACCCGCTCGAGCCGGCGCGCGACTCACTTGAAGAACACCTCCCAAGTCTGCGGGGGCAAGAACTTTTGAGCAAAGGCGATGGAGATCGGGCTGGTAATCCAGGAGATGCGCATGACGGACCAGAAGCCGGCCTTGAGCGTCTTGGACGCTTGGTCGAGCGTGCGGGCTCCGTTAATATAAGCCATGGAGAGGAGGTAGACTGGGCCGCGAAATGCGAGGAAATATCAGCCGTACGGTGTGAGCCGAAGAAACTGACAAGGCTGACGAGCGCGCACGCACCCGAGTTCTGAATCGGCGCAATGAACAGGTTGGCTGCAATAATCATCAGCACGCGGTCTCGAGCCGTCGTCTTGCCGGCGAACGCCTTCTGAAGGAGGCCTGGCGCGTGGGAGAGAAGGGAGAAGGGGACGTCGGTCAGCGAACGTGCCAGCGGGTCTCGGTCTCGTCGACATCGCACGACTCACTCGTGAGGTAGTGGCCGAGAGGGGCGCTGACCAGGCCGCCGTACACGGCCATCTTCGCTGCGCGCTCAGATATACCAGCTGCCTCGAGGTAGAGGAGCGCCGTCTCGAGATGGCTCTTCTTGGGCTTCTTCTGAACGGAGGCGAAGGAAGGGGTGACGCCGGCGATGCGAGAGCCGAGCACCTCCTGGTTGAAGGAGAGGAAGCCGGAGGTGACACATTTGGTCAAGAGGGGGTTCGAGGCGAGGTAGGAGAGGTAGGCAAGCAGGAGCGGGTTCGTTGCGAGGGACGAGGTGGAGGCGGGCTTGGAGAGCGACATAGTGGCGAGAGCGTGAGTGAGTTTCGTCGGTCGTCGGCTGGCGGCCTTTGGGATAGTGATGGTGGTGAAGCAACAATGTCGTCGTTGTCGTTGTCGTTGTCGTCGTCGTCGTCTCGTCGGCCGCCGCCAACCGCCTTGGCGTCGCTCATTCCTCGTCTCATTTCATCTCATTCCCTTCCTCGCTCCTCCATCCGGCCCACACCACAGCCGGGGCCGGCTCCTGGCAACGCACCCGTCGAAGTGCGGGGAAACACATCAGGCGCCCGATCTCGTCATGCACGTGACACTCACGTGGCCCGCCGCCTGTCGTAGCCTGCGTCCGGCTCCCCGACTTGTCGCCGTCGTCATCGTCGTCGGTCACATTCATCCTTCGCCATCTCTCCACGAGAACAAGATAGACAAGGCCTCCGAGATGAGCTCGCCCTCCTCATCGTCGCCCGCCAGCTCGTTCCCCGACAGTCGCCCTTCCACATTTCAACCGCCCATAGCCCCTTACCAGGACGACGAGCCGAACCCGTTCGCCGATGCCGTCTCCTCAGGCCGACCCATCTATACCTCTGATACCCCTCTCGCACCCGAGAACGAGGATGTACCGAAGGCTGAGAACGCCGCTTCCCCCGCCGCTCAGGGGGCTGAGCCGAAGACGAGGCCGGGTTCGGCCACGCCAGGCGCAGACAGAGTCGTCGTCAGCCCGCTCGACACGCCCTCCGGCCAGAGCACCCCGCAGCCCGGCGTCATGAGCATCACCTCGGGCATAGTAGGTCTTGCTGTTGATGGTGCTTCAAGGAACGGCTCGTCCGCTGTTTTGCCTACATCGCCGCCAACCGCACCGCCCGTCCTCGCCCCGGCGACGTCCCTGGCCCGTGGAGAGGGGGAGACGGGCACTGGCGGCGGAAGCCCTTCGCAGAGTCTGAGGGAGAGGCGGGAGGAGGAGGAGCGGAATAAATGGGCGGGAGAGGTGAGTTGCTACGTAGTCTCCTCGCATCACGCACCCCCGTCTGAACCGTCTTGCTCGCTATGCATCAGGCACCTTCGAACTTGTCCTCTCCTCCCTCCTCTCGTCCTCCGCCATTCTTCGACGCCTCTCTCTCTTCCTCTGCTCCATTGTCCGAGCCCCTCGCGACATCCAGTCCATTTACCTCTGCCCCGCTCGGCTCGGCTCCAATGTCTCCCGGCCAGCAAGCCCCTTTCTCCCGCGAGCCATTTGCCACCTCTAGCGATTCCGGTCACGTCGACGGACAATATCAACAGCAGCAACGTCAAGCAGAGCTTGACGAGGACCTCAGTAGACCAAAATTCGAGATCAAGGTGGCAAACCCGCAGAAGGTCGGGGACGCGCTGAGCGCACATACCGTTTATACCGTGGCTACCAAGGTTTGTCTATTTTTTCCACTACGCTCCCCATTGGTCCAGACAGGCCGTGGCTTACTGGAGTCATCCCCTCCCGTCTTGTGGCAGACTAACGCGGCCAACTATCGCTCGCGCGAGTTCTCCGTCCTGCGAAGGTACAACGATTTCCTCTGGCTTTATAACCAGATCATTCACAACAACCCTGGCGTCGTCGTCCCTCCCGTGCCGGAGAAGGTGGCCGTCGGTGAGTCAGACGGGAGGAAGGGCGGAGGAGATGAGTGCGAGACCTGAAGATTGCCGTTTCCCGTCTTTTCTGCGTCGCTTCTAGGCCGCTTCTCATCCGCTTTGATTGAACAGCGCAGAAGGGCTCTGCAGTCGTGCGTGCAGAAGATGGCGAACCACCCTCTGCTCTACGCGGACGAGGACCTGAAACTGTTCTTGGAGAGCGATAATTTTGCCAACGTGGTATGTCCTTCCTCTCGCATTGACGCGTTCTTCGTCCGCTGTTTCCCGCTCTCTTCCTTTGCTGATATCCGTACCACCTGACCGACGCAGTTGAAGCAGCGGAGGCTCGACCCGTCGACGCCCACGACCCCGGCCAGTGCCGTGGAGAGCAAGGGTTTCATGGGCATGGGTTCGTGGGGCAACAGTTTCACCGCACCCAAGTTCCACGAGAGTGATGAGGTCAGTCCCGATCGCATTTGCGATGCGTATCGCATCCGACTGACACCTGTCTCGCCGCCTTCTGCTTGCAAAGTGGTTCGAGCGAGAAAAGGCATATCTCGACGGTCTGGAGGCGGCACTGAAGCAGTTGACAAAGGCGATCGACCATCTGTCGAGGCAACGCAAAGGTGCGCTCGTCTACCGTGCCATGTCCTTTCTCCCAGGCGTCTCATCTCTCCCCGTTCGTCACCTGCCGGCAGAACTGGCTGCGGCGACGATGGCGTTCTCCGAGGTGCTCCTCGCCCTCAGCACCTCGTCGCTCTCCCGGAACCTTAGCCACGCCCTGGCCACGCTCGGAAATCTGCAGAGGAAGGTGAAGGAGCTGTACGAGGTGCAGGCCAAGGCGGACGTCGCAGGCTTGGGGAACACGACGGAGGAGTACGCGAGGATCGTGGGCAGCGTGAGGGTGAGTGCCTCGATATCTACTTTTCTTCCGTCTCCCGCTCAATTTTTTATTGGTTTTTTAGATCGCCTTTGCTTCACGCGTACGCACGTGGACGACATGGCAAACGGCCGAGAACGATCTGCGGAGACTCAAGGCAAACCACGAAAAGGCAAAGCGGCAGGGCCGTATGCACCCCGATCGGCTCGCCATCACGCTGCAGGAGCTCGCCGAGGTACGCACACCGTCGCGTCGCCTCGCGTCTCGTCGCGTGAGGGCCGCCCCGCTGATCCGTTCCTGTTTCCGCCCCGTCGGACAGTCGGAGCGTCGATGTCTCGACCTCAAGCGCGACTTTGACGACGTCTCCAAGCTCGTCAAGGCCGAGGTGGCCAGGTTTGACAAGGAGCGAGTGGAGGACTTTAAAGAGGCCGTGGAGGAGTTTCTCGAAGGAGCGATCGATCGGCAGACCGAGGTGCGTCGCACCCGTCCCACCGCCGCCTTTCACACTCGCCGCTGACCCCCCCCCCCCCCCATCGCCCGCCCGCCCCGCAGATCATCCAAGAGTGGGAAAAGTACATGGACGTCCTCCAGCGCCAGATGGGCGCCAACCCCAACGCCGCCCCGCCGCCGCCCCAGCACCAGCCCCAGCACCAGCCACAGCCGCCGCAATCCCCGTCCGCCGTCACCGCCGCCAGCGCTGCTGGCGCTCTTGGTAGTTGATCCCTTGTATCCAACGCACCCGGCTTTTGCTTTTTAATGTCATAAAAAGCCCATCGAAGAGTTTGGCCCGATGAAAGAGGTACTTGGAAGGCGTCGGCGGGCCGCGGGAGCAAGGTGGCCTCGACCGCCCAGAATGACGCTTTACAGACGCCGCCCTCCCGCGACGCGTCAAAGTTCGCCCGCCCCGCCAATATCATATCATATCATACACCTCGCCCTCTCCGCGCTGACGCTCACAAACTCCTGCGTCGGTGCCGAGTTGAGCTGTCGCGACCCACGATGACTCCATTCAACGTATTCAAGAGGGTTGTCGGATCCGTCGTCGTGCGTCCGTCCCGACGTCGTCGCGATTCCGAGCCTTGAAGCCAGTGTCCAGGACGATCTTGGCCGTCGCCGTCGAAATCCGAGCCTTGGGCCGTGGCCGTTGCTTCGTTGTCTCACCGTCGGTCCAAACCGCGGCGACAGCGCTTCACCCTCTCAGTGCACAATGGAGCATGTCGAAACCAGCGGATACGGTTCTGTATGATCAGGATGGAATTTAGAGAGAACATCAGGTCAGGTTGCTGTTGGAAGCGACGGCGGCGGGCCAATCTTCTCCTCTTTGCGCTACTCACAGCCTTTCTTCGCCTGAGCTAATTTATTAAAATGAACGGAGTGTTTAAACCGACTACGTTATTAAACACATCGGGATCATGCTTATTTGTGCTTGTTTGCTCCAC